>JANHGN010006665.1:25343-54781 GCA_024605025.1 Megaceryle maxima | reverse complement strand
GTATATCATTCCTTTCCCTGTAAGAAACCCCCCTCCTAAAAACCAAACAAACAACAAACAACCACCCATTAAAAAAAAAAAAAGTAAAAAAAAAAAATAGTATCTTTTATGCATTTCTCTCCTGCATATTAGATCCTTGCTGAATGAATAAAAAAAAAAATTAAAATAAATGTGGTCCTGTAAGACCATTAAAATAACCAGTCAGATGGATCTTGTAAAATCTCTTTGTGGCAGGGAATTTATTCCAGCCTAAAGGTTTAGTTAGCCTGTTGGGTTTTTTTCATAGCAGGCCTACAAGTAATGGAAGACAGAACTGTATTCACTCAATATTGATGTCTTCAGGGTTCTATTTAATAACTAGAAAGAACTGAAGGAGGTAGGCAAAGGCTTTAAAAAAAGATAAAGGAAAAAAAAAATCACAAGTTTGTGCAATACCAAAATCCAGATGCATAAATTAAATTATTCATAGGAAATAATTCCATTTTAAAGAAAGTTCAAAGCTTCACAAAAGGAGGAAATTTGCAAAGTTTTCTGCTGAATAATTTGGGCAACAGGGTGGGTACCTCGGCTTGCTTTTAACTATAAGTCTCATGTGTGAGCACTTTTGGCTTTTAGTTTGTATTTTCCTAGATATTAAAAATTAATTTGGCCTGCCTCTCCATTCCCTGATGCCTAATATCTGTAGGTTGTGTGCGCAAATAAAGATATTGGGTGGACTTCTGAGACAGTGCTAGAGAGCAGAGGAAATGTGAGTAGCATTGCTCAAAAGATTTCAGCCTTTTGTGCTTTTCCAGGTTTGATGTAAAGATAGACTGCAACCAGCCAGTGCAATTTTTTATGTCCCTGACTCACCCAGTGAACCTTTGTATCCTACTTCTTTAATCCTAGAAACCAGATTCATCATCATCTTCTAAGCTGTTGGTCTCAGAGAATTCACATAACTTAATAGTCATGCTATACCATGTTTGGAAACAGTATAGGTCTGCATGAAAATGAAAACAAAAATTTAGAAAATAAAGCTTTATTTATATACACCAGTCTCAGTTCTATAAATAAAGCAAGGCTTTTTATTTCTGTTAAAAAAATCAACAACTGGGCAATTTTCTGAATTATTCAGTAAACACCCAGTATAGGTTGCTGCACATTACAGATTATTTGGCACCAGCATTTCAGGTTATGGTTTGGGAATCAGCTGACAGATAGTCCCCAAGATTGATGCATTGCAATACTTGAAAAAGAGTGAAACAGCTGCCACAGCTGTCACCTGGTTGTGCAACCTGAGCTCTTATCTCTTGGCATACTCCTGCATTTTGGTGGTTGAGCACGAGCATGAACAAGTTAATGTTGCATTACTGCGGCGGTACAGACCCACCCCACTACTCTGTGCTGCTTTGCAATGAAGGTGGCTTCCAGGCTGCATTGTGCAACCAGTACCACTCTTGCCTAGTTTTGCAACGTAGGAGGCTGGAAAAACTCAGGAGGCTGTGAAAGTTTGGTAGATCCTTGTGCGTGGTACATTCTGACCGCGTGCATCCACCTGCAACTGAACAATTTCCTGACACCGCCCAGAGATGGAGTCAGTGAGATGGAATTGCTGGGCACCTTCCCACTATATCCATAACTCTAGAATACCTTGCACAGGGGCCAAAGAAAGACCACAGCCCCACTGGAAAGAGCCAGGCTGGCCTGACAAGATTAATGGCCACAGTACTAGCCTAGTACTGACCAGAGTCAATCATCTTGTGACCCTGTAAATACTGGTCCTAAGTGAGGCCCGTGGGAGATCTCCAGGATCTCAGTGGGCTGAGTCCCTGTATCTCCCCCTGAGCTGGGCTGTGTCTCAGGCCAGACTCTGACCATCTCCTAGTAAAGCTGATGAAGGGAAACACCATCTGCTTGTAACAAGCCAACAAAGGGAGACGTGAGTATTCGTGATCCCCGGGATTTTTGCAAAAATACTGGAGATCCTGAGGTATCCAAATTTACTTTGATCTGCAGAAAGGTACTCTCTTTCTCACAGGTTAACCCCCACAACTGTGCACAGCTCTGTGTGTGTGTCTGTGTGTGATTTGCTTCTGCTTAGCAGCTTCTGTCAAATTTCACACAAATCATTCTATTTAATATCACTGACTGTTGGTTTTGATTAAGCACTGCCAGTTTACAAATTACTATATCAGTGTTAATCTATTAGAATTTCTGCTATCACTTACCCCAAAAGCACAACGTTGCATTAAGCATTTCACTAAGGTGCCAGCACCCAAAAATTCCTTAGACATAAACCATTGGCCAGGTCTGGGACTAGGGGTAGATCCAGCCTTATCCTCTGAAGGAGTCTGGACAGCAAGGGGGACTGTTCTGAACCTCATGACCAAATGGGAGGCGTTCCCTATACATCCAACCTCCCCAGCATCCCTGATACCCTTAGTCATAAACCACTGACTGGGTCTAAGATTGGATTTAGCCTCACCTAGGCTCCTCTCTGAGGAGTTTAGAAAGCAAGGGGGTCCATTCTATAATCCTGGTAATCTTGGTCCATTCTATAATCCTGGTAACTCAATGGGAGGGTGACCCTTACCCCCTTCCACTCCAAACCTCTGTGAAAATCACCCTAACCCAACTCCAAATCATTGTTACTATATACAGGTTTTCTGACACAAATATTGTAATCATATTGCTTTCTTTAGCTGCATATATGTTTACTTGTACAAATACTGTTACCCTATTCCTTTAATCAACTTACCTTGTCTTAAGTAACGTAGTGACCTTGCCATCAAACTGAACCTTGATTAGTCTTTGTTGCTTCCTTGCTATACTTCACCAAATTTCCCAAACATTATTATAACGTTAATCTTTCCTAAGAAATGGTATTGCTGCTTTCAGCTGAGTGAGGTGCATTCCACTCATTCAGTGGCAAGCAGAGTCTTAATTAGGATTCTGTAACGAGTGGTTTAAGTGATTTAAAGGGGAAGTGCTCTTTTACGGCCCCCGCAACAATTACCTAAGTCAGATAATAATCCAACAGGTCTACTCTAGCCTCCCCAGACTCACTTTCTTATTTCTACAACTAGGGCAGGCCATTCTGTACCAGGTCAGTCTGCTGTGGAACAAGAAAATGACCAGATTCTTTTGGAAAGCTCTAGAAAATAAAAAAGTATCGTCGAACTTCCCACTCCAAACATCTCCAGTTTGCAAATGGGGAGCTGAGGCATGGAAATGGTGCCTTGCCCAGGTCATGCAGGAAATGCTTTAGGAATGACAGCATCCTTCTTGTAGCTGGACAGCTGTGTGCTCTTCTATATTCTCTTCACAAGGCAATAATATGGAATATGCTTGCAATAAGGGACTCTAATCCAAAATAGTCTCCTCTGGCCTTTTACAAAATGCAAGTTGGACCAAATGAATTTACTCAAATTGACCAGAGCAGGCTAAGATAATTGAATGAGTTCCAGCCTATTCTTTATATCCTCAAGTGAAAATACTGAGCAGATTTTTGCACCCAGGTGGGAAATTAGATTTAAATGCCAAAATGGAAGAACTTGCTTACTCAATAGCATTACTTAATTCCAGTTAGGAGCCTGTTTAGCAAAGATCCCTAATTTGATTTCCACATGTGATATCACAAATTCAGGCTGGACTTGGACAGCAGTGACATGAAATCAGTGAAACCACACCTTTGCCAAACCACTTGAAAAAAAGACACATGCCACGAGACAAATGAGCCTTTTAAGAGATGACAGTAACTGGCAACACCTCCTCACTCTTAATGGTATCAAATGCTCAGCAAAGGAATAATGATTTTGTTCTGTGCTCTTTGTGGATAAGGTACAAAACTGAGGCCCCAGTTAAAAATGAGGATTCCCTAAGAGTACAGGTTTTCTCCACAGCACTTTAAGGCAAATGGATCTCAGGTAATTACAGGCAGCCTACACAACTGGTTCTTCAAGTTCTGGACGGATGCTGCAGCTTGCTCACCCCCTCCAGCACACCACCACGCACGTAAGGAAGGTTTGCAATAGTAACAGCTGGAGTATTTCACCTAAGGTGCTGCAATAGCAGGTAAAACAGGTCCTGCATTACTTATATGTCTGCTAAGGGTTTGCCCAGACAAGATGTCATGTAACACAGAAGAAATTATCACACTGCTCCCCAAATCACTGTGCACGCTGTGTTGGACTTCTGCAACATAGTCAGATACAGATACAGGAAAACAGAATAAACTAGGGGAGGTCAGTACTGCTAGAGAAACTGCAATTGCTTCTCATCTTACCTCGACAGTGAAGAGCTCAGATGTCACAAACGTGCGTTCTTGTTTGATATCCAGAACTCTAGAGCAAATAAGGGGTAAATTAGAGATCACAACAATCCTTAGTCATTGTAAAACAGTTTCTGTAAGTGTTTGGACAGTAGCTATCTTTGCTGCCTGGTGTATTAGACACTGATTCTATGCTGAAAAGGTGGTCTCGCGTTGGAACAAAAAATGAAGGAAATAAAAGCTTTTCTGAGTTATAACAAGAAAAAAATACTTTGATTAATTAGTTAGTTACAGACTTGCCTTCAGGGAACATTAGGAAACATGCACAAATCTTTAATAATCTTTGTACTATTCCGTGGTTATATTTTCCTGATTTACCGTGCTTCTTCCCGAGCCAAAATCTCCAGTAGCTTCGAAATGTCTCCTGGGCAGTCAGGAAGTACAAGGGAAAATCTGCACATTCTGTTATCGAGAGTCAGGGCACGAGCTACACACTGGTGCAGCAAATGTAACTCCAAGTTTCCACTGCATATAATGATAGCCACTCTGAAAGCAGAAACAAAACCAGGAATTTTTATTAGAGCTTGTCTGTGCAAGGGAACCATTCTCAGGCACTGTATTCAATATCAGCTTAAAATCTGCTGGGATTGCCCTTCCGTATGTACGTATTACATGTCAGAGGGGTTCCTGGCTCTGGTATCAGTTGGGAGCAGGCAGTGGAAGTCTACAAGCTGGCTGCATTAGTTGGTCTGAAACTTTGTTTTCGCTTTGCATTTGCTGGAGATTTTAGTTTTGTTGGTGATAGTCAGCTGCAGAATTCTCATTCCCTTTCAAATTCTAAAAATGTGACATCATTTCTCCCTGGAAGTTCTGAGTCTTAACCTCTTAATCATTAGATAATAGGTATGTTCAAGGCTTTCTGTAGCCATCCCAGCCTGGCAAAATGTGTGCAGAAGTGTTTGAAGAGCAAGTGAAGAGCCACATGTTTAGGCTCTGCAGTCAGAATTGACCTCTTTAAACCCAAACTTTTGTGTTTTCCCTTTTATTTTATCTGTACTGAAGTGAAATTTGTTGCTGCTCTGTATGTACTTTTCCAGCCTCTTCTGAAGAATTGCCTCAGCAGTACTTTAGTGAGCAATGCTGCGCATGGGAAGTTTTGTCTTGAGCACATGTAGATTTAAATACATTCCGAGTCACATCCTGAGCCAAGGCTCAATCTGCTTAAGTACCGAGTACTCAAGCCCAGACGCACAAAGGCAGTTACCCACACGTTCAATGCTAAGCACAAGGGTAATCCCACTGACTACCTGGGCAGGAGTTCTCAGGGCTGGGAGGTAGGTGTCACTGAGTGACTGCAGAAGATAGCCTAGCTCGTGTCCCACCACAGACAGGGCTAATTTCCACAAGTGGAACGAGAAGACAACAAGCTGACAAGAGCAGGATGTTCTCCTGGCAGGTGTGAGCAAGGTGTGGAACCTTTCCTCCAACTATTTGAGAATACAGGAAAATGACAAGATTCATCCGGTCTCCAAGCTGACATTTGCTTTGTTCAGCATGGTCTTCTGACCTATGAGTGGTGTCTTCATCCTGAAGCAGATGTCACAGATAGGTCCATTGCCAGTTCAGGGGCAGGAACTGCCTTGTCACTCATGAAACAAGTAGCTCTTCTCTATTTCCTGGGACCAAGGCATTCAACTCCATGCTTTTGCCAGATCCCCCCCATCTGTAATAGCTGCCATACCTTTTACCCTTCAGCTCAGGCAGCTTTCCTGCGACCAGTGCTGCAAGTCCAATGGCCCCTTCTGCATCGACCGTGGCTCGCTCGTACTCCAGCAATCTCAGCATTGAAATGAGGATGTCCTCCTCCCTGAAGGCAAAGGAGTTATGTTAAAACAAAAAAGCTACCAAAAGCAGAAGACAATACATGTGTATGTATATGTGTATATATATATATATATGTGTGTGTGCGTAAAGGGATTCCTTCTATCCTCCTGGGCACACAGCCCCAGGGTGGTGTTACAGCAAGCTGTGCGGGTGGGTTGAACATGCATCTTGATCATGTTATTAACTGATAGAGGGGATGGCATTTTTTACTTAGAACCATTGTGCTAGCCAAATCCTAGTGCTAAAGATATTCTGCCAACTCAGGGTTTCAGTGAAGATTTAGAAGAGTTTTGCCAGAACCTGCCTTCAACTGTTATAGAATGCAACAAGGACAATTTTTACACCCAAAGCATCACCAGGTATTAGCAGCAGGTGAAGCTGTGACCAAAGGGGTCAGATAGGTGGGATTGAGTTCAATAACTTCAGTACCCCTTCAGGGAAGGAGGGGCACCCCCGACCACCACACTTTCGCAGTGTGTTCATGATGACAATTCCTGCCAGCCTGCTCTCCCCTGTACATGAAGAACCACCATACCCTGGTGATACAGAACATTTTCCATATACAGAAATGTTCACCCAGTATTATTCATTTTACTGCTTTTCTTCACCTACCTCACAGCAACAACTTTATCCACAAGTTTCCCAGTCAGCTGCAAAGAATTGCTGCCAAAGCAAAGCCCGCTCACATCTGTGGATTCAAAAGACAAAAATAGGAGGCTGGCTGCTCTAGACAAGCCCAGAAGCTTTTAGAGTCCTGACTGCTTTGTGCCCTTGACGAGCACAGGACACTTCTCTTATACGATCTTAAGTCGCTTGAGTTTTCATATGACAAAAATGCCTTTGGTAACGAAAGACCAAATCTTCTAGGAAGATTCTGCCAGTTTGGGCTCTTAAAAGAAAATTATGACTCTTCACTGACACAGCCACACTGCAAGAGTGACCCTGCAGCCCAGTGCCTTTCACTGTACAATGAGGCCTGAAGAAGAGATGAACCCAGCATGGCACTGGGCTTGCTTTTACCAAGAGAGTTAAGAAGTTGTTTGTTTATAAAACTCTTGTTTAACCCGAAGCTTCCGGAGATCTGAACTTTAGATGAACAGGATACTTAAATGGATTAACAATAGGGGTTTTTTAAGCAAATGATACGGAAACAACTGTATCATTTATAAACACTGTTGTTCTGAGAACACTTGTGAGAGTATATATTTAAGCACTGCATTTTCCTCCCTTGTCACAAATTAGTCTTTTACACAAGAGTTTTCCCCTTGACTTCACTGATTAAGATGTTGCTTTTGAGCACAATGATCAGATAAATACTTTCCATGTTTCTAAGCATTCACCTGAACATTTCACAATTAGTACTGGACCCAGAGTGGTGGTGGTGGTGGGGAAATGTGTCAGAATTTGCTCTTATGGAATTAAGTAAATTCTGACTCTTCAGAGGTTTCATTTAAACTATGAACAGAATGAATGAGAAAAGAATATAGTTGGAGAAATCAATTAAAACAATAACATAATATTTTATTTTATTACCTCCATAGAAGTGATGATTGCTGCAAGCCTGGTCCTCAATTGGGTGGCCAGCCTTTAAGGATTGTTGCAATACAGGGAAACTTTCAGATTCAACCCCCTGGAGAAGACAAGTACTGTCACTTTTTTTATTAATCCAGTTATAACAGAAATCACCACCCAAGTGGACACCAAAAAAGATACAAAAAATTTCCTCTTAGAATTAATAATTCCTTTCAAATTGCATAATAACTGTGCTATCACTGAATTTATCCTGTAGCTTATTTAGGGGCAAATTTTTTGTAAGAAATTATTTCAAAACACAGAACTGGATTTCATTTGCTTTGGAGGCTCCTTCCAACATATTTTTCTTAAATCCAGCCAAGCATTGAAGAGACAGGAGGCTTCTCAGGTTCTCAGTGGCTCTTCTCCTTGGTAGAGGCCAAGGGCACAGATCGCCTGGGTCCCCAGCATATGCAAGTCTCCCCCAGTGTATCGTCGGCTACCGGCGCCTTTTGAAAATACCTGCAAAAGCTGTCAAAATGCAACACTTCATAGGTAAAAGGAAACTTACAATTACAGAAATATGTGGGTTGAGGTGTTTGAGTGCAGCAGCCGAGCCAGCCAGCAAGCCACAGTGGCCTCCTGCAGGGAAAATCACTGCGTCCAGCTTTGGCACCTGCTCGTACACCTCCAGCCCCACGGTTCCCAGGCCCGACAGGTACACAGCACTATCCTCCCTGCAGGAAGGAAGGGCACAGTTCAGCAGGGCTTACAGTTGTCAACACAATAGTAGTTCAAACTACTACTTTAATGGCATTGTTCCGTAGAAAAAGAAAATACGTGAGAGTAAATCACCAGAGTGAGGGAAGGAGGCGATGCAACAGGACACTGCCATCAAACCGACTGTCACGTGCTCTGTGAAGTGTGGTGTTACCTACTGGCACAAAACTTGTGCTGTTGACAAACCCCTTAAATAGCCTTCGGGGTCAAAAAAGCATGTGTATCTGTTGTTCCCAGTGTCAGGTGTTTACAGAGCTGGTAAGACAGAAGTAATTTTTTCCATTGCTGTCACTACCTTATGCTTCATAAATTTTAAATGTGGCAGTCCAAGCTAAAAGCAAAGCCTTAGAAGGAAATCTCCTTTCTTCTGTATTTACAAGTAGAATTTAGTGTTTGCGACAAAGGGAAATTATCACTGAATTTAAGCACTGTGTTCAACCTCACAAATACCAAACAGATTGCTACGGAGTTCTTTCTACAATCCAGGGCCAGTATCTGATACCTTCACCTCACTCTAGAAGACTCTGGAAGGGTAAGAGAAGCATTTAGTTCTGCCAAAATACTCACTGGTAAAACACTTTTGGGCAAAGGTAATTTAATGAGCAGAATAGGGACAGAGTCAAAAGACTGAAGAAAAGTCCACTGTACAGTCATACAATTGACTTGGATCGATTTCTAAAAGCAGGTTTGCATTTTATTTAAAAGTTAGCAATGATGTGAATGTAGAACGATATATGAACAAAACCCCTGAGACCTCTGGATGTTTGCCTGTACATTCTGCTTTTTCTGGCAAACAGATAAGCAAACAGAATTATAGGTCCTACGACTGCACTTGATTTACTTGACCCAGGATGTTTGGGTACTAGGAAGCTATGCTTTTATTCCTGGTAGACGTGCACAGACACACACAGCACAGGGCACCTGCAAGATGAAGACCAAGGCCCTCTTGAGAAGTTACCTCACAAAACACAGCAAATTCCTCATGGCAAGAGTCCATATGACTACACAAGAAAGGACAGGAGGAATGAACTTCCACTCCTGAAGCAGAGCTAAAAATGAAGGCAAGAAATCATCATGGGATGGGCAACTGAACCCTTGAATTTATTGTCTATCACAATACTGAAGTGACTTTCTCCTCCTTTTCGTACGTGACAAAATGTTTCACTGGTCTCCTGAATAATTCTTCTGAAGCCTTATTTGTAAAGAAGATTCAGAACTGAGTTTGAGGAGTTCCCCCTGCCATGGTTACACTGGAAACCATCAGGACCTGCTAAAATGAACGAGGACCTGAGATATTCAACTTACAAGTATAATTTCTCTAACTGAAAATTCTGTCTAAAGGTGACTGCTCAGGGCATGGAGATTTATTACCAGCTTGAATGAATGTTTCACATAATGATGTTTTCCTTGCTAACGTAGTTAAAACACCAGTTCACTGATCAGCCTTCAGCTTTTTGTAATAAAATGGGTTACTTTATTTTCACTGTGGTCAATCACTTTTGCTTTGTGAAAGCAAACATTTCTCTTTCAGTATCATATGCCATTGAAGGAAAATCAAGGAAAAGGGCAGATAAATCTAAAGTCTGTAGATTTAAACAAACATTTTTGAATCAGAAGTAGAAATTTGGCCATTTGCCTTCTGAAATGCACGATATGTCAGCAGTCAAAGACGTGCTGGTCAGGCTTCAGTTTCCTGATGAAATTTTGATGCGGCAGCTTGCAGGCACTGTTCCCCTGTTCTCCAGATAAAGGGCTCAGAATCTATTGTCTGTCCTTTCAAGAGTAATAGACTAACCAGATCACAAATGACTGAGGATCAGGTCTGGTCAGTATTTGGATATGGAGTTACACAAGATAAAATTGGACTCTCAAGGAACTAAGGTGTGTAATTCACTCTGTAGCACTCTTACCTCTCAGGATCACAAATCAATCTCTCTCACATCATCCCACAAGTACTTTGTTTTTTATTGGCACTATTCACATTAGATTCATAAGTAAGTCCTGAACATCTATAGTTATTAAAAATCCTACATTACCTAGGCAGTAATTAGGTAGAATGAATGATCCAACTCCAACTTGAAAAATCACATTTCTTTCCTGGAATTTCACAGGAAGTTGCAGTTGGGTAAAAAGTTTCCTTCCTTTAATTGAACTCTTGCATGATCATTTTCATAATATAGCATTTTAATTACACTTCAGAAACGGGAAGAACTGACACTGACACACCCAACTACAGGACATTACCTGTGCAGGTAAAGCCAAAGGCAGTCATGTAATAATATGTACTTCAGGAAGGAAAGAATGAATTGTTGGTTAAGGAGATCCAGAGACCAAATTGCTAGGCATTTTACGCAAGCTAGAATTAAACTGAAGTAAAATGACAGTTCAGAAGTTCCATTCAGCTGATGTTTTACAGACAGCTTTGGCAAGTGACAATGGATGTGTGTTGGACACACTGAAGACGACTGGCTCTCCATATATGCATACATCTCTCTGGGAAAGCTCTCCGAGTCTACACCTCACAAACATGCTTCAGGCATCCCCTTATGAAAAGACTCACAATTGTAGTGGTTTGTCTTGTTTCTATTCCAGAGTGTGAAAAATAGTAACTGGGAGGTTTTAATTAAAGATAGCAACAGATAGAATAATTCTGTTTCTTGTAACTTGAAATACCTGTTACTTGTAACCTGAAACTCAGAATAAATCAGAGTGCATTGGCATTACTAACGGTAACATGTACATTCAGAGTTCCTCGATGTTAGATGCTGAAGTTCTTCACATCCGTTCTCCCTGGAGCTTCATGAACCTGGAAAATATCTACCTTATGTAACATAAGTAATTGCTCGGGGAGGAGGAGAAGATTAACCATGAAATTACAATCAAATAATTGAGTTCTTATGTGCAAACATGATAGCTGATGCAAGTCAGGAGTTAATACACAGATTGAGAAATGGCCAACAGGAACCTGGAAATCACAGAGTTGTGCCCATGGTGACAGACGAGGCAGACCAACCAGCCCTGTGTGTCACTCGCTGTTGACAGAGCTAAGAGTGCAGTTGAAGAGTACAGTTTTTAGTACTGCTTTCTCAAGAAAGCGACTTGGAAAGAAAGTGAGGACTTTCTCCATTCTGCCCATTCTGGGATTCTCTTTCCAAGCAACATTACTCATTATTAGTCGATGTAATGCAGTAGTGCCCAGGAGCCTGAGTGGAATGGGCACTCTCTGCAGTACCTGTACAAACACAAAGTGGTGGATAAAGCCTGCACAGCGGCAGCGATGGGGAGGAAAAATAACATTCCATCTCAGTGCATCGGAGGCACCGCCAGCTACCTCATGTTAATGATTCACCCCTACGCACTTTATAAACCCTTACTTGAAAAATGGGAAGGAAAAAAAAAAAAAGGAAGGGAAGGAGAAAACAAAAGAGACTGTAGAGAGAAAAGGAAAAAAAAGGAAAATTGATCAGTTCTAAATATTTTTGTCTGTCTTACCTTGTTCTAATCATGTGTTTATTAGATCCGGTGCGTTCAATGATCTCAACTAGTTCAAATTTAAATTTACACTCTTCCTTAGCTACTTTAAATATATGTGTGAAGTAGCCTCTTAATCATCTTTTTCAAGGCATAATCACAGCTTTGTCACTCACAGCAGATATGCAAAAATTCTACCACATTAACCTTCTTTTGCTCTACACTATGCTGCTGAACTTCTTGGATTAAAGATTAGCTTTTAACCACCTTACTACAAAGACACACCAAAAATGAATGCAAGCCTTAATGCTTTCTGACAGAGTTCATAAAGACTTAACATATATCCATTATCATACTAGCCCATGTAATTCCTAATCAAGAAGTTTGGCTAATTTGGGGGGAAACAACAGTGTTCCACTTTGGTTTCCACCCCCAAGTGTTCTAAGAAAGATTCATAATTTGTGCCTGGGAATATGTAACTGTCCACACTCCAGATAATGGCAACACTTTGATGACCTGTGAACAAATTTTAATAAAACTGTTTTTGCAGAGCTGTGCAAGTATCTAGACTAATCTTTCAAATCAGCCTGACTTTCCACTTACTCTTCAAGGTAGAGGTAACCATTCTCCTGTGCCAGCCTTCTTGCATGCACCTGGGAATCCTTAGCTGTAGTGCCATAGGATATAACCATGGCACCGTACTCACGGCACATTTTCACTCTGGCCGGGGATGTGCTGGTTGACATGATGACAAACACTGGAATACGAAGCTCTGAGGCGTGGTAAGCAACAGCCATGGAGAAGTTACTGTCCGAAGTCACGATCACCCCCTTTCTTTGCTGATCCTAAAAAACAGAGTTGCTTATTCTGCATTATACAGTGCCACAAAGTTGTCCCATATGATCCTGTATCATTCTAATGATTTCACTTCCTTCTTATCTTCTATTAGGTCATCATATTATGATACTATGATACAGTTTATGCGTGTCTGGTGTGATCTCAGGACTTAAACACAGAGTTAAGACAGCACAAGATCAATCCTTGTACCTCCACTGCTCTAGGTTCCATTCCTGTTCCACTGGAGTTAGTTGCAGAACTCCAGCTGATCCCAGAAGAGCTAATATCTGTCCCTTCAGAGCCAACATCTGGTCCCTCTTTCCTGTCTGTGTGAAATCATTTCATTTCAGGTTTCCCTTTAATAGAAGGATCTATTCATATTATTACAGAAGTGCAGGAGTAACCACTGTTTCTGGGCTGCTCTATCATGCCAATTATAATTATTATTGCTGCAGAGACTCAATAACCTCTTATGACAAATGATAAACAAGCTATTCTTGTAATGATACTGAAATTCATTACAAAATCAATCGGTGATCTAAATCCTTCTCATCACCCACAGTAACTGAATTTCATCATCTTTTCAGGTTCGGTGGTTTCAATATGTCAGACTGTAGTACACACATACACACTGTCATCTGAACGCCATAGAAAAATGATGATGTTTACATTCTGCAAGTTTTTCTTCCAGATATTTTTAAGCATTTCACCAAGAGATCGGCCAAGGTAAATTAAGTAGTATTATAAATCCAGATACTTGCTGACCTATCTCTGTTGTTCAGCATAATGGTTCAAAAGATAAGAAACATTGTGAATCCATGGACATGACAGGTAAAATTATCTTTAAATCTGTTCCATATTTTGTAAAGCTGAATTAATGTATTTCTTTCTCAACACTGACATTTTGTTATACCTGAGGCAATGATGTCAGAAGGTAAAGTACACCTCGTTCCTTCACAGATCCCGTGTACTGAAGGAACTCTTTTTTTAGGTAGATGTCCATTCCATACTGCTTGGATAGCCTAGAATACTGGAGTATAGAAATATTATTATGGAGTTGTACCTAAAATTAAGAAAAATCTCCCACACCCCATAAGCTCCCTGGTGAAGCATACATTCAGCTGCTATGTGTGAGCTCTAAAAAGTAAATTTCATAATCTGTTTCTTTATAAATACATGACATTGTGTTGTTACCTACCAGATTCTTCTGGTTTATGGAGGTTATTTTCAAACTCACAGCAGCAAAATATGTACCCCATACCATTGTGAACTCTGAAAATAGCACTGCTTTTGGTCGTGCTGTTCAAATACAGATACTAAAATAGGTATTTTCAATTATCAGAGCATAGGATGGTTTTAAAAATATTTTAGCACTTGCCAGAGCTGGATATTGAATATTGAAAAAAGAAAGTAATCACCAAATAGATACAAAAGAAGCTACAAAATTCCTCCATCAGTCCCATTATGACTCCACTATAGTTTCTGCCACTGATTCACTACTGAATAGTGTCCAATTTGCATCCTAAGGCCAGTAGGACATGAGTAAAGACATTTCTTATTGAAGAATGATGGAAATAATAAAAAGAATTTCTCAGTATTGCAAGTGTAAGCAGCTATTGTTTGAAAATGGTCAGTGTTTGGAACAGAAAGGATCCCTGAGCTGAGAGGAATCGGCAAGCACAGTGCGTGTGGTGCAGTGTCTAAGCACATGATTGTTTAAATTCTATTTTTAAGGGCAAACCTTTACCAGATTGGTAGTAAGGCACAGCATGCATTCACATCTTGATTTCCTCTTCCTGTATTATCTAAACCAAGAGTTTTAAACAAGATACATTCTGAAATAAAGCTGCAGGTTGCCTGTGGGTTCCAGTTCTGTAGGCTTATTGCACCTCTATTTCGTCATTGGATCTATGTCCTCCATTGGCTGACAAAGCAAACGAGGACCTGAGGATTTAGGAGATTTATTTATCATGCTACAAAGAGAGATAGATTAAAAGACAATATAATTTAAATATTTATCTCAAAGAATATCTGTCAGCATCAAGCATATGGTGTATAGCGTACATAGCAATATGTACTGATGGTTTTTTGGACTGTGGGACCTTAAAAGTGAATTTATATAAAACTAAATATATCTAAAACAGATACATGTGTTAAGGTATACAATTAAACCAAGTATTTTAGATGAGTGTTTCAAGGCTTTTTAGTGGATTTGCAAGCATATGTTAAATTCCTCACCCATAGGTGGGGCCAGATTCTCTATTTTCCTTCTGAAAATCCTGAAATAGGAGCTACCATTTGCTGCTCCTTTGCAGTTCTGGCTGTAGAACTGAAAGAAAGTGCTTAGTGCACTAATAGGATAATAGTTTCTATCCCAAACAGCCTGACCTATGGAGAATGCCTCTGCAAAATAGACCAAGAGCACTAGGCAAGAAACACTGCTGTACGCATACCATACTAGTGTTTTTGTGGTCTGTTTTTTTTTCTGTAGAGAATCTTGGATTCTAGGGGGAACAATGAGAAAAGGAATTAAGGAGATGAATCCTGTGATTTTATAAGGTTGCTAATTGTCTTACATTTTAAAATACACGTCATTACGTCACTCTACCACAGAGGTGGTGTACTGCAGATTATTAGTATTCTTCTTTAATTTTCATCCTCAATATTTTAGTTCTTTTAGTTTAGCTCTGCTTCCTTTACCTGAGGCTTTCTTTCATGTAGCCTAAATATAGCAATTAGTTCTAATAAAGGAGATGCCAGTGCTATTTTCAGCTGTACTGACCTGATGCGTGACCGTATAAGACTCAGTGAACCAGCCTGTAAGTCTTCCCTTTTGTCACCATGATCTTATCTAAGGACTACAGATACTGTGTCTGATGTACAACACACAGCACTGCCTCCATTTGGCATCCACAGAGCTAACACAAAACAACCCTTCAAGACCCTTACATCAGTAACCAAACCAAGTGCCCAATGTAATGCCTACTCCTTGTTGTCCTATACTCGCTACCTCTGTAACATCCGTTACCCAGATCATGATGTCCTATCTTAGCTCCAGATAAACTGCTGCATAAGGATCCAGGACACTCCACCCATGGCCTTAACCCTGCAAAATGTTTCTCCATTCAATTAACTGAATGGGTTATAGTCATGTTCACTTTTAAAATCCAAACCAATCTCCAGGAATGGGGTTCTTACCTTTCAGTAACAACTTAAAATAAAGGTTATCTGTGTTTTTCTTGATACCACTCAGAGCTTTCAGTACTTTCCTTTTGAATCAGTGCATGAAACGTGCTACTGACTTCTGAGGAAACACACGTTACTTTGAATAGCAACAGTCATGGGCTATTTGCACAATAAAACAAGTGGAGAAATAGGTTTTCCACCATTCTGGTCATCCCAAAAACATAGTTCATAAAAAAGGTACTAAAGAACATTAACCTGTTTATCTTGGCACAGTAAATGCAGAAAGGGGATACAACCACGTTGCATAGATCTGCCAGGGACACCCAACAGAAAATAATTATTTAAGTTGAGGGGTGCCATGGTTTAACCCCAGCTAGCAATTAAGCACCACACAACCACTCCCTCACTCCTCCCCAGGAGGACCGAGGGAAGAGAATTGAGAGGGTAAAAGTGAGAAAACTCATGGGTGCAATAAGAACAGTTTAATAATTGAAATAATAATAATGAAAATAACAAAGAAAGAAGTAAAACCCAAGAAAGACAGGTGATACAAATGAAAACAATTGCTCATCACAAACTGACTGTTGCCCAGCAGTGGCCCCATTGGCCAACCTTCCCTCTAGTTTTGTTGCTGAGCATGTAATATGGTATAGAATACCCCCTGAGCAGCTGGGGTCAGCTGTCCCAGCTCTGTCCCCTCGCAACTTCCTGTGCACCCCCAGCCTACTCACTGGTTTGGGTGGTGTGAGGAGCAGAAAAGGCCTTGAGTCCGTGCGAGCACCGCTTGGTAATGATGAAAACATCCCTGCATTATCCCACTGCTGCCAGCACAAATCCAAAATGTAGCCCTGTACCAGCTACTGGGAAGAAAATTAACTCTACCCCAACCAAAACCTGCACAGGGGGTAGAGCTACCGGAGAACAAATGGTGTGAACCGGCCAAAGAGAGCTTAACTATTTGTGAGCAGGAGCACGATTAATTTAGGAAAAGTTTTGTCTCACAGATGCCTGCAGGAGCAAAAGATGAACTCAGTGGTGCAGACTCGCCTCTTCCTGTGTTAGGATGAGTCTGATGGTTAATTTTCAGAGTTGGAGCCATACCTTGGGAGCAAGTAGCTGGCTCAGGGGATGGGATCAAGGCAGACTTTACTAGTTTTGAGCTCCTGGTCTGCTTCATCTGAGCTGAAGGTGTGAATGAGGTCTTTCAGGGATCCACATGGTTAAGGCTCCTGCAGTCTCACACTGGCAGATGTACAGAGGCAGTGTCCTATAACTGTTTGGCAGAAGTGCACAATGCCATGAGCTGCAGGGAAGGGACGATCCAGGCTATCAAAGGGTACAGAGCTAGCTAGTTCTGCTTTCCAAATTAAGCTGTGACACTCTCACTCTCCTTGCTCAAAGACCTACCTTTGTACAGCAGGATTAAACACATCTAACAAATATGACTAGAGTTGTCAAACTCAGAGGAGTGCAGTGATCGCTGCCTGCAATATAAATCCATTATTTTCCTGGGACAGTCTCTCCCCAAAAGCAGAAGACTGACAATTCTGTCTAGAGCACTGTGCTCTCGAGCATGACAGTCTGAGTGCTGGTGACAAATGATGCAATGTGCTGAGTTTGGTTCTCTCCCTCTGCTCACCCAGGCTCTAGCCCCCTGAGTACCTGTGCTGCACAGACATTTGCTCACTCCCTCCATTGCCTTCCAAAGCCAGCCAACTTTTCCACTACAAAAGGAAATCCAGGTACAACTGGCAGGACAGTTTACTCCCGAACAGGCTTTATATGAGTGCAAAATGCATTTAGTTTTACTCCCTGCACTCCAGCCGCACTACCTTGTAAGTTTTTTGATCCACCTTACAGCCCCAAATGATCTTGTATCACCCCCTTTCTCAAGGGACACACTTCTTCAGGAGCATGAAAAAAAAATCCCAGCTGTCCTTATACTGGGGACTCTAAGCTGCAAAGAAAAGAAACCACTGAAAGTAATTATGATACTCCTGGATCAGCAGATGTCATCTAGGAATGAGGAGAACTGCTGTGCCTTTCAGAATCAATGACTTTGCTCCAGGGACTGTTAACCCCAAGCAGTGGCTGAGACACCAAGGTCCTTTCACTGTGCAAGCCAGAAAGACAAGCTGCAGCTGGTGGGGTGCCCCAGGTCAGCAACACAGAGAGCTTCGAGAGAGTGTTTGGGGGCTGCTCCTATGAATTGCCATTTGGCAAAGATGCTCTTTTTACCCACTGCAGGGAAGAGATTAGCCACAGAGTGCCTACAGTAGCCTCCACAAAGGGCTCTCAACACTAGAAATACACTTTGTACTTTTTGTACACATTTTACTTTTGCTACACTTTAGCAAATGCTTGTACATTTATGGTAGTGTCTTAACCATTTTCCTACCCAGACTGATTGATAGGTGTTTATATTTGTGTATGTATATCTTAACATCCTTGTTTTGTTGAGCACGCACGTGGCAGAACCATGAGGTTACAGGACATATACAGCCTTGACAGATGGGCCAAGCTAGGAAGGAAAATCTGTACCTTCAAACTCTCCAGATATGAGGGCTAGTTCCAAACCAGACCCCTCGGCAAGCCTGCTTACCCAGACTCTGATAGTCCACCATCTCCAACTCAGGTTCCTTGTAGTAAGAGTTTTTGACTGAGAGCATAATACCACAGTGCATTAAGTCTATGCCTAATATGGTTGATCCTTTGTTTACAGGTCACTGCAATCTTTGAGGATTTAGGTTAGAGTAAACAAGTAAGAAGAAAATTCTTATTGACAGTTAACAACAACAAACAGGAATGCAAGAAGTCATCTCACCCAGGCCTATCTGCTGCAATTCACACATACTCTTCATTAGTATGGGAACAACTTTTATGAAGAAAAGAAAAGAAACACGGAGAGAATGCAAAGCCATAAAGACTCCCTACCATGCAGGGTGTTTTCTGAACACCGCACTGGATTTTGAAAGCTGCTGCACTGATATCTTCAAATCGAATCAGCTTGTTACAGCTTGACAGGCTGGTCCTGCTGCTTGACTGAGGGATGCGGGAATGGGCATCCCTAAGTAACTCCTCATTACGGCTCACTATCTTCATTTCCCAGGTCTTCACATCCCCATTCAGGTAGTCCTCCTCACCAAAATCTTTCAGTCTCTCAGGATTGATGGAGGGTGGCTTCTGCCCAATAAGGCCATTTCTTATCAGCCCATCCTTACAACAGCGAAGATCACAAAGTGCCGGGGCATCTTGTTTCTTTATTTTATTGTCATCCCTAAAAACAGATAAAATAAATTTGTTAGGAAAGCTTGGATGATTAAAGGCTTGACATTGAACATGTAAGAAGGGTGCATATCTCAGTTGCTTTCAGCAAGCCCCAAGTAGGCCAACTGAATTATTACCATCGTATTACCTATCTTACAGGTGGATTGAAAGCTACTGTAACCAGCCAGCTTTTAGAAAAGCCACAAATAACCTAACAGGTGGACAAACTGGGAAACTGTCATACCCAAGAAAGCAGGAAAGATATAATCTGTGCTCTCTGGGCAGCCAGACCTTCCCCAGTACTCAGTCTCAATCAGCAATGATCCCAATTGAGTGCTTTGAGAAATTCTGGGATAACTGCCACTGTATTCGCTGCATGCAGCTCCACGTGGTTCAGAAAAGGCAAGTAGCTGCTGCAGAGCTTTCCCTAATAACAGCAGTAACAACTATCATTACACTGTACACAATAGATCTGCTTCCCTGCTCTTGCATACTTGGAGACCAAATTCTTGACAGCCGTCACGGCCTCGTGATGGGAAGGAAATGACTTTGATAAGAGACAACAGTTATATCTTACTACAGAGCTAAACAACTAGGTCTCCTGATCCGAGTTAACACTTCATAGATAAAATCACCTGCAGATAGAGAAGACCACACTGTGATGCCACACAAACCTCCTTCCCCTAGAAACTTTGGAGAGACAACACTGCTACAAAAACGTGCCAGTTTTCCTACCTCAACTTTCTTACTTGATGGTTCACAGTGTTCAGGAGTTTACAACGGATAATAAACCATAGTGTATGATTTTGCAGCCCTACTAACAAATAAATGCAAAATTTCTAGGAAATTTTGGAACTTGAATAGCAATGTGGGGAAAAAGGAGCATTAAGCAGAAGACCAGTGATTTGGAAAAGAACTGATGTCATCCCTGGTCTGTAGCTGTGATTACACAGATAGTATAAGCCCCTCTACATTAAGGACTCTATAAATCTATTTGGAAGAAAGAGTTTTCTAGAAGATACACATATTAAGTTATGTCAGAGATTTCACCGTTGTCTCCAACAAAAAAAATATTTACCATTTTCACAAAGTAATTTCTATTTAAGGTATGCAGTTATTCATCAGCAGGGCTGGCTAAAGCAAATGTTGCCCTAATTTTATAGCAGCAACCAGCACTGTAATATGCACTGTAACAATTTCCCAAAATAATTTTATAATATTTAGAAACAGCTGCTAGTTGAGCAGTTGCTCCACTTTCAACAGTGTCATCCATTTTCTTTGTGGTCCCATTAATCCGTGCCAGTAGCTCTGCTTCCTATTACACTTCCAACTGAGAACTTCACATAACAAGATGTGCAACATGAAAGGTTTTATTATTTGAATCAAGTAACATACCAGTAGCATCAATCATTCTGTATATCCTCGCAGGAGACAAAAAAGGGCAGTTTTTGTAGCAAGGTCTTCTCTCCAATATGAATGAGATCAACACTACTTTTCTAAGATAACTAAAGTATTTACACATGGGTAACTTGGTTATGTTGAAACTTGTGATTTAAAATATTTTTTCCAATACCGTATCTTAAAGACCCAAATAGCAGGCATTCTGCCTTCAAATTAAACTGCTTCCACACTTCTCTGCATTTCTGCTTCTTTGGGTTAGAGGTTTGCAACACCTCAGGAAGATGATAAGCTTCCAGTGTTAGTTCTCATGCATATTTGTTAGCTTAATGTAAAGACATGAATCACATCAGACTGTCTCCCTGTGAACTCGTTACAGCACAGCCCCTGTGCTATCTTCACAGCTATCTTCATCTGAGAGGCCACATTGCTGTCAAGAATTCACCTCAACCCCCCCAAAAAGGCATTTTCAGTATCACAGTAGCCCATAACCACTCCAGAAAGAGAAAACTGCATACATCCTCTCTCTAAACACATTATGTAAAATGTTTACACCAAGCATTAGCAATGAATGGTATTTTTTCTACACTGGCAATTGGCTAAAAGGGTGTGTGCAGGCTAAAATACACAGGTAGATCAAAAAGTTGAATTTTTTTTTTTTTTTACACTTTTTTTTTTTTTAACTGAGTGGCATTTGAGATAGGAGATAAATTAAGACTTTTTCCTTGCATGTGTTGTAATCAGCTACAAAAAGTCCATAAAGAATCCCCAGCCAAAGATGACCATGAAAAGTGCATTGATGAACCAGGATCCTGCTAGAAAGTACAAACTATAAGGATGTGTTTCACCACACTAGTGCCATCCAATATTTTTATCTGCAAATAGAAACACCCAAATGGGATATTGATTTTTGGCTCTAGTCTTGGATTTCCTTTTTTTTTTTTTTTTTCCTGTCAGAACAAAGGAGCAAAGTAATTGGATTATCAGTCTTTGATCTGCAGCACTGCTCTCATGAACAGTGAATTTCTGCTTGGGACTCTGATGGAGGCAACACTTTATGACCACTGGGAAAAGAAAAGAAGTCAAACAGCTGTAAAATACATGTAGGTTTTTCAAGTTCCAGATAGGTTTAAAGCACATCCAGAACATTACCATCCTGACACTTCATATGGAAACTATCATCCATTCGCATCTGAGAGGTCAGCAGCCTCATTACCAAAGGAAAATCATCATGCTATTGTATGTGTATGCATTGTATATATGTATATCAGATTATTTTTTATTCTCCTCCTACATACATATTTTTCATTTACATTGGTGAATTACATTTGTCCCTGTTGAACCTGCCTGGGAGTGCCATAGACCCACTGACAGCTCTCACTCAACTTCAGCAGCGGGCTGAGGTTTAAGAATTCATCATGAACAGGCAACTACAAACCCCATTGGGTCAGATGCATTTCTGTCCTCAAACACAGCTCGTCTGCTTGGCATAAATCACATCATTATGAATTTCTTTTGCAGGAACAGTCCAAGCAGGCAGCAAAACATGCAAGTGCTCACAAAAAGACAGCACGTGACTTCTCATGCACAGTAACAAAGTCTGGCCCCTGTTCTAGCGGTCATGCCCACTGGATGAAAATCTGAGCCAATATAAATACAAACCCCAGCATTATAAAATATTGCTCCTTTCAGAGGAACTGCTTTTCCTTTTTTGGACTTTGTCACAGAAAGTTTTGATGAAAAAGCCTGTTTATTTCCATCCATAAAACAAATATCCAGCTGGTGAGTTTTGTTACATGGTTATAAATTGCAACATTTTACCTTTCAAGTGATTAGTAAAAGCAAATATGAAAATACAGTTTGTAAACCTACTTTTTCACGAACAGCTGCTCAGCATAACTGTGAAAAATAAAAGAGAATATCCATATGCAGACATCCATGAATAATTAAGGAACTGGAAAAAATATCATTTAAGCAGATTGTTTTACATAGTTTGAAGTCTTAAAACCAATGCAAAGAGTGTGTGGCACAATGTACTCAGAATGATAGAAAAGAACAACTCAGAATAAATATTTTTTTTTCTATTTCCAATGTTTTTTTGAATATACTGTTAATTTTCATCAAGTTAAATGACACTGGGGAAAACAAGTTTAGAAAAATGGTAATATTAATACTTCCAGAAATTAATAAAACCAGCAAAAATCATTTGGGGAAGATAAAATACAGCAATAGCACGTGCTATACTTGAAGACCACTACTGTCACCTTTATAACAGGAAGAAAGAAATAACCTGCAATGATGGGACAATTACATGTACCTGTCAGATGAAGCACATACAGATTGGCTTCCTCAGGATCCACGTGGCAACCGACTAAACAGATTGAACTGATATACTGGATTCTCTTCAGCTTCTAAAACAAAATTCTACAGATGTCCAGAAAATAGCCAACAGGGAAGGATTAGCCACTGTCTCTCCCAGTATAAATGTTAGGGGTATATCATATGAAAGTATCAGGTAGGAAATTTAAAAGTCCCCTTATTACAAAAATAGCTCACAGAACTCATTGCCAAAGGCTGCTGAGAAAGGCAATGGTATAAAAAGGTTCCTAAAAAAGTCTGCAAATATATGGAGGTAGGTCTAACAGTAACATTATTCAAGAAGCAATCTGTGCACTTGGCAGACTCTCTGAGAGCCTATGAGAGAAAGGATCTTACGTTTTCTTCCAAGCTCCTGTTACTGGGCACCAGTGCAGAGAGGATGCAGCGGTACGCAGCTCTTCAGTCACAGCCAGTGCTGCTGTTTCGATTTGCAGACACACTCAATGTCAGCTTTTAGGCCTTTTGGCAGCTTTTATCCCCCTTACAAACTGAGTCATAACAAAGCATTTTGAGGCAGAAATGCAGATGGAATTGCACGTGTTCCAGTGCTACTGTGCTGCTTCACAGAAATTCAAGTGCCACAAAAGGGAACAAAGACTTTTGAGTATAAGACTGAAAACTCAGCATTTCTTTCTCATTACCACAGCAGTTGTTGTCTTCTGCATTCACAATGATACACGCTCACCAGGAAGAAGGACCAACAGTATAGTACAAGGTCTGTATTGTATTTTAGCATCCTTAGAGGCCTATACCATGACAGAATTTAAAATTCCAATGCCTAACGTGGACTGATCAGTGGCACAATGCAAACTTTTTAGCATTAAAGCTGAATACCAGTTCAAACCGTCGCAGTGAATTTGGTCTAGCCTGTAATGAATTCATCAACACATGTGCATATGCATGTGGATACACATATATGCAGATATATATGTCCATAGACATATATATCCATACATATCTATGCACACGTACTCTAGGCACGTTTTTGGGTTTGTTTTTTTTTTTTTTTTTCTTTTTTAAAATTTTTCTCCGTTTAGCCTGTATCCAGGGCTAACCTATAGCAGTTCTGTATCACCTGATGACCCCACCACAGCCAGGAAGGTGGATTGGAAAAAGAGAGGAGACCCATGGGTTGAAAGTGGATTTCATGAAATAGCAAAGCTAATATTAATACTAATGCCGAGATGAAGTATACAAAGTTATACTCAGCCCAGTAAATGTGCAGCAGTTACTATAAACAGGAGAGCAGTCCTTTGGAGCAGAATGATAAGTAAGTCCTTCCAGAGATGGTGAGAAGAAGGAAGAGGAGGAGAAGGAAGAGTCCCCATCCTCAGCAACCTTCCCCCTTTATACTGGCCATGAGGTTTATGGTCTGGGACACATCTGTAACCAGTTCAGGTCAGCTGCCCTGGCTGACTGCAAACTGCTAATGGCCTGCAGACCATAAGCCTGCTGGCTTATGATTCTATCCCAGCAAAACCAGGACAACGTTTCAGGGGTAGGGGTTTCTTAAGCTCGTGTCTATATGCTGCCATCATCTTCAGGCTCCCTGAACAACTTCCCCAAGCACAGCAAGCAACAGATATTGGTAAAGTTTTAGACATACTTGTCATCCGTTTTCTGGGTAAATGGGCTTAGATGCTATGCACGCAAGTTGAGGATACAAATCACAGCAAAAAGTGATCCTTTGAAAGTCACTTTAACTCATTCCTCAAAGTGCTGAGCAGAGACAGGTTATGTATACTGGGAGGGGTGAGGTGGGGGGAAGCAGCCTGCTGCAGGTAGCGGTCTGCACAACTTATAACTGAGATGTGACCAGGGCTGGGATCCCGTCTCAAAGGAGTGAGAAAGAGGTAATCCTAGGATATGACAGAGGGGGCCCTTTCCCTCATCCAAATCCCTCTTTTACCCAGAATTTCCCCAGCTCCATTAATCCTTCTTATTCCGTGTCCGTAGCCCCATCTCCTCTGGCACTTCCGGATGCCTGAGCCTTCCACACCCCTCTGATAACTTCTCCACTTGTTGCAGTCCCCTTTCCCAATAGCTCCTAAATGCTCCTGTTCCATCCCAGCTCCTTTTGTGAAAGAGGAATGATAGAAAAATTGAGGCTTATTGAGATACACACGGCAAGAAGCATCATAACAGATGTCACCTTCGCTGGTAATAATTCTTGGTTACGGACAGCACTCTGTAGTGTCTGAGTGTTCCTTGCAGGAACACAGGGTGACAAGTAAACTCCCCCAGGCACAGGGAAGGAAGGAGCTAGATCTCTCTTTGACAATATGGTTAAAACAGATCAAAGGCAATTTCTGCACTCAGATGTTACTCCTTGAATTACCATTATTTTGTAGAATACTAGTACATAGAAACACCCGATTGAGACTGTAGCACTCCCAACTAGTGGCAATTACAAGATGGAAATTTAAAATGCATCTCTGACATTTAGACAGCCAAACCCTATGCAGAGTGATTGTTCTAAATTACACAGGAATCTCCAGCATCTTCCCCTAAACAGAAATTCAGTAAATATTAGTTCAACTTTATTGATAGAAACTGGGGCACAGACAGATAGAGTGACTTGCCTAAGACTCCTGCAGGAAGTTCATAGCAGGGCTACTTATCAGAGTGTCTTTAAGATGAAGAGATCAGGGCTTAGTTACTAGCCTGTATGACACAAATGTTAGGGGGTGTATGCACTGTGACCATCCAGCATAGATAGGTGCATAACAACCAAGCCTTGAGACTGAGCAGGCATTTATAACTCAATTCACCGTACGCAGGTCTGACAAAACCACGTGATGTTACACCATCAACAAATGCAAAGAAAGCTCAGGCTCCATGGACTGTACAGCTACACTGCATTATCACTTCTGATAAAATATCTCCTTGCTTTCAGTGAGTCAGATTTCCCAGAGCCTGAGCCTAGTGCTGGTGCTATATCTGCCTTCAATCTGTGGTCATAACCTGTTGCCAGTCTGTACACAGGGTGGAAATGCCATTGCTTACTGCTGGCAATGGCGACTGGGTGTCAGATAACATGAGAAAAAACAATCTGAAAGCAAGAACTCAGAAGGTCACCCCTCTTGGTTTCCTCTGCTTCAACACGTTCTAAGTGTTGCTCAAACAGGCCCATCCCTCTAAGCAGTTCTTACAGGATATTCACAGCTGTGAATGTCAAATGATCACTATCAGACACCGCACACAGTTTGGCAGTTAAAACTCTCCAAGTAATTAAACTTGTTTGCTCTTTAAAAGTTGAATGCATGCTGAGTTCTCAGATTCTCTAGTGATTAACACATCCCCATACTCCCAATGTAATAAAGAACAAAAAACATAACCCCAACTAGAGGAAAGAGTGGTCATCTGATAAAAGGACTGGTTTAAGATTCTTGGTTCACTGCAGAATATGTCACATCATGTGTGACTTTGGGAAGCCCTTTTTCCCGTGCAAAACTGGGATCTTGTTCTTTGGTATTCTTTGAGGGTTTATTCACAGCAGTGAGCCCACTGGAACAATTTCTGATGTAAATATTACCAACATCTGTGACTATTGGCGTGATGCAAGAATAAGAATTGCCCCTTGATTATACCACATCTGGCAATACCAGGTTGTGATCTTGCTAGCAGTATCCAGATAATAAAACCGGGGGAGAAAACAACCGTGGAAAAGGTTAAGAGTGAGGCTGTACAAACAGAAACATGCCACATGGGTGCACACCCTCAGCTCGTGCAAGGTAAGGGCACTAGACATCTAAATTCTGTCTGCACCATCCAAGCCTGAAACAGGAATTTAGGAAGACTGTAAGGACCACAAGAGAGACAACCACAGAACACCCGTAATATCAGGACCTGACGCAGGCTATCCCAGGATAAATTTTCAGCAACCCATCAGTCTGTCTAGGGTTATTTCTGGTACCATACACATGAAGGAAGAAACGGAAAAGCTGAACTCCATGGGCTTAAAGTATTCAAATCTCCACTGCTATAGTGGATGACTCCAAGAGCAGCTCATAACCACAGAACCCAGGGAGACATTAGAAAATTACTATTTCCTTTTTTTTTTAGACCGTAAGAAAAAGAAAAAGAAAGCATTACCTATACAGCACAGCGACTAAATACACAATGAGGTGAAGCAAAACTCCAACTACAGCACCGTAAGGAGGCAGGAGGGGTCCAGGGGTTGTCATGTCCGTGGGCCTGGCCCTGGATGGACCCCGAGGGCTGACCATGACCCCTGAGGGGGAGAAAGGAGAGCTCTAGCTCTAAGTCAGACAGCAATATTCTCCAACCTTTGCCAGAAAGGATCGTAGTCTTCATCCTCCCTGGAGCGTTCCCTGGGACTTCTGTTTTTTAACACCCTGGAGTAGAGAAACTGGGCTGCAAAATTCATTGTAATTCCCAGGGCAAAGCAAAGCTGGGACACTGCGGGCAGGGGACACACTTGCCTGTGAGAAGTGCCAGCCCTGCAATGCCTGGGGGGAAATAGTGGGCGATGTACTGTAAGCAGCTCTCCAGCGCTGGCTGGGGGAGGGAAGTGCCTTTGAGAGAGAAGTCTGCTGCTATTTAAAGAGATTATTTCAGAGGCCAACCTGTCCTTGTCAATTTGAGTCAGGGCCTGGATTATGCTTGGGTGACACTTTGTTAGCAGGACACTTGAAGCTTTAGTGACTTACTGCTTAGCTGTGGAGCATGATCTCGACCTACTGTAGGGCCCGCGGTTTAACAGCATGCTGGGGTAGGCAGAGGCAGCAAGAAAGAGATGTGTGGTTTGATGGTGGTTGAGTCACTTGCAGGGATCCTTTAAGGCAGCACCAAGGGACATAGGTCTTCGTGACTGAGGCACAGAGGAGACTCATTACTCTGTTTGGGTCTTCTCTTTGCAGAAGTCCTTGTAGAAGGAAAACAGAGATATCCAGATTGCACAGATAGAAAAATTTAACTCGGGCAAAGATTGCAGTAAAAGATAAGAAAAAGATTGCAGTAGAATATGATAAAAAAACCCCTACTTGTCTAAATCTGTTCTTCATTGCACTGAGAGCACACAGCAAAGGCAATGCTGCATTTCCAGATGCAGGATGGCTGTGCAGCGGGGCTGAGAGTGGGGTGTCCTTCTATAGTCCCTCTCCTCTGGAATACAGTGCTGATGGAGCGCAGGCTCTGGGATGCTCGGGGACTCACCAGGCATCCCTTTCCAGGTTACCTATCAGTGGTCCCTCAGTACCCTTTGCTTTCTGCTGATAGCACACAAAATCTTTAATGATCAAGAAAGAGAACAGGGACATTGTAAGGTCTAACCCACCCTGTGACCTAACCCTCCCCAGAGAGTATCATGAGAAATGTTGTAATCTGCTTTATATGGGGGAGTCAGAATAAATGATCAGAGAGTCTTTGCGGATCTCTAGGAAGCTCTGAGCTGCACTGGTGGAGCCAATAGCGTGGCAGACGGGTTCCGTGACTTCATCAGTACAGAGAGAATTCCAGATTCACCACTGTTTCCTGTCTCACCCGCCCGCCCAAACAAACCCCTTTTATCCTTCCCTTTCCAGGCAGCGGATGTGCAGATTGTGGAGGCAGCACAGGCTACTGCTCAGCTATCTGAGCTCCTAGTAACACCAGCCTCAGTCAGGGGCACTGCATACTAATCTGCAATGGTAATTCTCGAGAAGCATTCTTCTCCACATCAGCATACAATATTATTACCTTGTACTTAGATAATTCTGAGTTCAAAAAAACCCACTTTAATCAAGGGACAGAACTGAAATTCAGTGCTCGTGCTAGTGTGTAAGATCAAGGGTTAGGACTGAAAAGAAGTGGAAAATCCAAGTATCAGAATAACAGCTGTACACTCATCAGGTTGTATATGACTGCCTGCCTTCCTTCCTCAAGTCTCTGGTGCAAAAACCATTAAAAGATAGCATAATGTGGAAAGCAACAGCTGCTTCTTTTCCTAGAAAACCTTCTAAACAAGGTTATGCTGCTTTTCCCCCATTATGAAAATTAAAATAGGACCTTTTTTCTGTGAAAATGGAAAATGGTGCTTCATTCTCTTGCAACCAGAGAACACTCAGTTTGGACAGCATGGGAAGAAATAGCTACTAACACTGTAAATAATGGCTCCATTGAATTACAGGACTTGAAAGATGGTTTTGAAGGGTTAGCCAAGTTTTTCCCCACGCTACATAAAATTAATAACATTTCCAATCTCAGTGAGAACAGCATGGGTGGGAAGCAATAGTGTATCCAAAGCAGGGAATTCTTTGCAGAATTTGATCAGTTGCAGAAGGAAAGAGGGTGGAGACAGTCTGCAGTTAAGCCAAGAAAAACAGTAAAGGTTGTTCAGAGAGCAGCAACACAGAAAACCAAAATGATAATTTAGGATTATTCAATGTTATCAACATAAATGTGGTGGTTAACCACTATAATAATCAGTATGAATAAATATAGACAATCCAAAAAAGATCACCAATTTAAA
>JANHGN010006665.1:0-25243 GCA_024605025.1 Megaceryle maxima | reverse complement strand
CCAAAAAAAAAAAAAAAAAAAAAAAAAAAAAAAAAAAGAGTTAAAAAAAAAAAAAAGAAGGAATAGACATCAAAAGCTTCACCTTTCCTCCTAATTTAGCATACTAATTTCACTTCCATCTCAGTTTCTGCATAAATCAATATTTATAAAGCAGACCAGAGTTTAAGTCCCCAGTGTTTCTATGACAGATAGCAGCTGACCCATGGCAGTGAAATGGCACGTTTCTGTTTGTTATCTTTAGGGAGCTGAGAAAAGACTAATAAGGTAGATTGAAATCAGTAGAAAGAGATCTAGCTTCCTCAAGATTGTAGTGTCTGAGAGAAAGGACAGGCATCAATTCATCAATTCAAAGAACGTATCTGCAGGCTAAAAGGAAGAGTGAGCATGCTTCCTGTAAAGTTACTACGTGGGACAGACTGCATCTGCTTAACGGGTAAACAGTTTGAAGAAAGCATGAGATATTTCTCATGACAACAAAACTTTATATGAGAAGTCCAAAAATTATCTCCCAAAATAGTATTTATAGCCATCAGAGCCAAGATGTTGAACCAATACTTTCCAACTGCTGAGCTAAAACTGAGAACTCCAGCAGAGAACTTGTGATTTGCTGGTACAAAAAAAAAAAAATGCACGTTCCCTACTGTTGAGACTAAATAACTGATAAAAGCCAGCAAAACATTTTGCATTGCTATTTGGGGTATTCAGCTCCTTTGGACTAGATGAATTTAAAGGTCCCTTCCAACCCAAACTATTCCATGATTCTATATCCTGCTTATCTCAAGTTTGAGTTATAGGGTAACTTTTCCAACAGATGCAGAAGCAGTCTGGGTAACTTTTCCAATAGATGCAGAAGCAGTCTACTAGCACTGCAGATGCATGAAAGTATCCAATAATCTATTCAAATAACCTCACAAAATATCAATTAGCATAGACTGTACCCAGATATCTTTGAGTAGCGTGATCGCATGCTTACGCTGTTGCTGACTCCAGGCTTTTTGACCTTTTGGCTCTAAAGCACTGGTCAAGCAGCTGTGTCCACATTAAAGGAAAGGTGCACTGTCTGAAGCCCATAAAGTAAATCCCTGAAGAGACGTATTAGTTTGTCTGGGCAGAGCACAGCAACTGTGATCAACAGCTTCATGTTCTGCTATTTCAAACGGCATTAGAACATGACAGCGGTGCTGGGTAAGTTCTAATTACCATTGCAATCATCACCTCTATTTTCACTAACAACAACAAAAAGTCACCATGCATTCAAACAAGATGTGAGTTGAAACACAGACAGCTTTTCACAGACTTACTCAAAGGGATTCTGATTTGCCACAGTCTATAGATCAACTACTACACAATGCTTTCAGAGGCTCAAAAAGACTTTGAAGGCATTTGAGACATTACTGCTTAGATATAAAACAGCAGTGAAAAAACAAATGAAGGTTTCTGCTGAAATAAATAAATGCTTTGCTGGGGAGCCATACACCAGCCCCTCTCAGCAGTGGTACTTCTGTGAACTCTGCTTCCCCGCCAGCCTAAGCAAGCTCAAGGTCAAGTACATAACAGTTCGGGGTCTATTACTTCAGCCTAGACTCTCATTGATCCAAATCCTCTTCCCTCCTGCTGCGTCTAATTAAAACATTGAACTCTCAGTTGCAGTTCACGCTGTGCAGGAGATCACCTCACCTGGGCTGTACCCAACCTGGCCCCCAGCTTTGACCAGTACCGCTCTGGGCAGAGCAAAATGAAGAAGCCACCTGAGCCAAAGATGGGGTGGGAGACAGATTGACTCCAGGGGTAATATGGTGGCTGTGCAGACAGGAATAGATCATCACACCTGCCACCCAGGAGGCAGCTCCCTGGCTGCCAGGTGATGCTCACCTGCAGTAGCCAGCCTCCTCCCTGCACTCCTTCTCCTGGGCTACACTCCTGACCACCTCACCTTGTCTCTGCCTGGTCCTACACTCTCTTACAACCAACTCCTTCGAGGTCGCACAATCAAGGTACCTCCCAGTGATTGTTTCCTGATCTTAATATCTAATGCCAGCAGAACACTCTGCACCCTGGACTGGTGTAATTTCTTCTTCTAAATTCAAACCACAGGTTCTTGTCTTATCAGCTTCTCCTAATTCACTTTCCGAATGATAGTTTCAAGAAAAGGGATTACCTCAGTCATTAGTTACAGCATCCTGATGATTCACGTGACTTCTGTCCCCACTTCTGATGCTTCTTATTCCTTGAATACATTCAACAAGCTCTCCATTACCCTTCCACATTTTTTATCCTCTAATTTTCTATTTCCTCTGTTCTCAATGTTAATTAGAAGAGACTTTAGATAGTCACCACTCTGAAACAGAAATTTATCCCTTCATTATTATGTAGATGGTGAAAAGTAGCAGCCAAGAAGGAAAATCAGAAAGTGCTTACAGAAATAAAACCAATATTTCTGCTATTCTTACAGCGAGTTCCAGCAGTGGGTCTGAATTAAAGAACAGTTGGGACAGACAATTTAAAGCATTTTACTACATCTGGACAGAGTATTTTAACATATAAAGCCAACTGATCTCTTAAAGCAAAGTAGGATTGTCCTAAAATCTGGCATTCAGCACAGCATCCATGCTCCCCTGATCTCCTGCAAGGACTTTGTGTCAGGTGGTAATTTTTGCTGTTATTTGTTTCATCCTTCGTGCTAACTAGAATATCCATGGAGATGCAGCAAACTAATAGCAGGTGTAACCACCATCAGCCTCTCCCTCTAAACGCATCTGGAACTGATCACCATTCAAGGATCTCATTAGAAAAAAATTCAAAATAAGGGGTGGAGGACAAGAATCCAGAGTCCACATCTGTTTTCTAACAATCCAAATTTACTGCCTGCCTCCAGAGCTTGTGGGGCATGCTAAGCATGCTAATCTATTAATTTGTTCATACTCTCACAAGGTTTTTCATGTCTCAGATCAACTTTTAACAGAAATTTTTTCACGGTTGCTTTGCTTCCCATTCATAATTACACAATCTCCCTATGGCAACTACCAGAATTTTTCCTTTATTATGAAAGTATTTAAGTTGTCTTTTAATGCTGTTTTGCAGATGGAATTAGAGAGGTGAGAAGCCAGTACCATAAAATAATAGCTATCTGTGCTCTTTGGGAATCTTGTTGGACAGGATCCACCGTGTGATTAACTACGCAGAGAGCAGGATGAGAAAATTCATACCCATTCTTGTTCAGTCCCTGCCTGGCAGCACGTGTGGGAAGCATGCTGCAAGAAAAACTGCAGCTAAAATGTGAGCATCTGTAGTAACAAAGGAACTACTACCATCCTGCCACAGTATTAGATTTCCTCTCACACACATATTTTAAAATTAACCTGGGTTTTTTACTACTTTGACTGTAAAATAACACATGTACTGTAAATTTTCAGAGGAACAGCAGTGCAGTGATTAGCTTGGCTTCTTTCTCTGGCAAGTCATTCTTTCCCTTGTCATCTGTCCATGGCCTTGTGGTAATTAAGAGGGAAGGGGAATAGGCTGACTAGTAATCAATGTGGGTTTTCTTTCCAGCTGCTTCTGTTTCATTAGATATCTCCCTTTCACAAGTCCCTCATCTGGTAAATATTACCTATATTCAAGGCTTCTTATACATGGCTGGTGCATTGCCTAATAGAGAAAGGAACACGGGTGTTAAGTAACACAGACATCTGCTTTCCTGCTGTTTGTCATGACTCGTGTTCAGCAAGGTGCTATTCAAGAGATGAGTAGCTTCTCAGATATTAGCTGCTCCTTCACAGAATGAAAATGTTGGTCCAGTTTCAAGTAATCATCTCATTTAATTGGTGTGCTTTGCAATACTGATCTGCTAAAGACACTAGCTGAGTATTTCTAATTTGGGAATAATCAAATACTTCCCTGCTGAGTATTATTTCCTAGAATATTATCAGCCATGGACTCACAGATCCATTTCACACTTTTACATGAGTCAAATGGGTGGATGTAAAGTTACAACAGCAAAGGGATTCTGCCTTCTGTAATAGAAAATATAGCACATATTATCAGATCACCATGTGTGCAATACAAGACTGGGAGTCAAGACTCTACTCCTGAGTCACTAATTTAGCTGGAATATACTGAATCCAGCTTTGTTTGGATAAAGTTTTCCTTTCTCTAAAATGGGCAGGCACACCACATACCGTATTTCACGGGGGTTTCTGAGGCATGGCCAGGCTTCATAAAATGCATGAAATCTGTCAAAGAAAACGATCTAACAATGGGTTAAAAATAGAAAACAAATGATGTCATCTGCTAGTATTCCATGTGACTCGCCTTTTCCTTCAGCTTTCTGATTCAGTTTCCTTGCAGATGATCACTCAGGAAGCTGAAGCCACAGATACAAAACAGCCTGAAGCCATTGGACGTTTACCTAATGCTGGAAAACAGAATCCAGCCCAGTGTGTTGGCAGCAGGATGACACAAAAGAATCAATTCCTGTAGCTGATTCACTGTTGGCTTTAGGTGTAGTACAAAATGTATTGTTTTGAAGAAGGCTGGATCAGAGTTGTCTGCTCCATGACACATACATGTGTTAACTTCACCCGGGAGGGTACAATTGGAGACAGAGCTGATCTTGACAGTACCTCATACCATCAACCATGTGATACAGTTTGTTTAAACAGTGTCAAAGATTATGTCTATGACAATAAGAGGAGAACTTTTCAGTGTCCCTTAGATCAAAATAATAAACACTAGTACAAGTTGATACACAGCAGACTGGAGAGGGGATTGCATGAGCACAAAACCTGAAGGTATTCACACATTGAGGTCTGCAGCCCACAAGACCTGTAACACCATGAGGCTGCCCCGTGAACAGCAGAGACATGGAGGTTCCCTGGAGACTGTCAGGGACATGGTGCTAAGAGTCACTACTATCAGAAGTTTTAAATGCAATACCTACTTCATTGTGGTGAAATCCCTTCTGCAAGAGGCCTTTCATCTGTTCACCAAAAAGATGCACTGGTTGCAGAATAAGTTTCTGCTTCCCTTGGAAGCAGCCCACAAGCTGCATACCTGCTTTGAGGAAATCAACCTCTCGAGGTAGCAAAATTCTGCTTCCACATCTATCCAACTAGTTTCAAGCCAGCAGCCAGAAACTGAGTAAATTAAGAGAATGAAAATAATTGACCTCTTCTAAAACGATCATGAACCATGCCTCATTTTACATAAGGTGTTCAACAGCCTCCAAGGAGCAAGAACTTCTGGTTGTGAGCAGGTAGCAGCTAGCTTGTGACAAAAGCCCAAGGAATCTCCACAGTCACTAACGTACACAAATCTTCTCCCAGGGGCAGGTTGGCAGGACACGAGAACCTTGCACTGATTTCGCCATCCACAAGTGTTAAATCCAGGATTGAGATTATTCTCTTTCATGTCCTTGTCTTCAGTGTAAGGCGCTTTCCTCTCCCTACAAGGATGGGCTTTCTACCATGTATTTGTTCCCTGAAGTAATCTCCACTTAATTTTCTCTCTGTCTCACTTGAAGTCCCAAGGGACTGCAAAACAGTGCATTCCATTTTTTGCCAAGTGTACGCTCAGCTATATCCTCTGTCAGCCCATGCTGCAGGGTTTTATGTCCAATAACAGTATGATCTTTTTCACAGGGCACTTATATCCCCTGCTGACACGTGCCCTTTGTTTATTCTGTTCCTTTCTCCCTGTGCACTTGGTGGGATTACTGTGCACTTATTTATTGCTTTTTCCAAGCATTTGACTAGTCCAAGAAAGAGATCCAGAAAGACTGTACCAAAAAAAATCACTCCCAAAATAGACTAAATCCTTATGTTTGCTCTCCCTTTCACCAGACTGCCTGCTGGCAAGAAATCACGTCCCTGTTCACTGGTATGCTTTTTTTGACTGCTGGTATCTTGGGAACATCTCAACGGCTGGATTTTGTGCAAACCTATATTGATATGATCTTCTCATATATGGACATTTCGAAGATGATGTGCTGAAGAATGATTTCTCTGTTACTAATGCTTCAGAAGACAAGTAGGTTTGTATCATATTCTTTCTGCTGCTCTCAAATCTTCTGTCCCGCATTGAAAAAAATCTATTTGCAATTTAATGGTTTCTGTCATAGATGATGGATTTTTTGTACTTCATGTTGCTTGGGAAGTGGTCTTCATCTGTAGCTTCATTTTGATAAATAACAAAAGTTGTCTCAGATAATTAACCAAGCAAGATCATCAGAATTCTCAGGACAGGTAGTCCTACTGAAAACCAGAATCCCACTAGGCAGAAGCATTCTTTCTGGACTCACTTCCCTGCAGTGGAAAAAAAAAACCCCACCTTCTCTCATTATAGTAACAATCCCTGGAGCATGATACTAGAGAAACCCCTCGCTATTTTTAGTCCTCCGTGGCTATCAGACCAGCACCTCACTATGGTCAGACATAACACAATATGTAACAATAAGAAGCAAGTGCCTTGGAGTGACCAAACTCTTCCAGGAGCCTGAGAGCAATTCAGGGGAAATCTATTATAAAGGGGGTGAGTGACCTCAGCAGACGTGGTCTGGAATGGAAACTGCATTTTTATTTTTTATAGTGTGTTGAAGGGAAACGTGACTTAATGAATGTTCATTGCTTTTTAAGAGTCTGGCATAGAGGATGGCAGGGAGTGTGCAGAAAAGCACCCGTTGCAAAGGCTCCCTTTGAGATGCAGTGAATGCATTGGGCTATTCTGCTTAAGAAAGGGCAAAGGTAAAGGGCAAAGTTTTCAGTACTGCTCATAAATAGTCTTCTGCTGTCCCTCTATCTCCACTCCAAAGCACAGACAATATGCAGATAGTCTCACGTCAATAATCAGAGCCTACCATCTCAGTGTCACATATTCAAACACAGAATAAACAAGAGAGTGGACTCCCTGTTGCCTGTTGTGGTTCCTCTCTAGAGACCTGTTTATAACAAAATAAAACGTATATTATTTTTCATAAGGAATGATCAGATTTATTCTTAAAACAAGAACTCATAAAAATTGCAGTAGTGCTATGTGGTGATTTAAGACAAAACACCCGGAAAAACACTGCCACTCTAATTCTCATACCAATTTCATTTTTATTGCATAAAAATCTTGGCTTACCAGCACCAGCTCTGAGGGCTGAATACACACCAAGGTTTTTTCTGTTCCCTGTTTTGTTCAGAGCCTCCACGAGGTTACCAGCCCAATTTCAGTCACAAAATCTTTACTACCGAGGCTGTTTTGCCTTGTAATTGAGCTTACAATCTAACTTGACTTGCAAGTCACCAAGGATGATTATACTTTAAACTCTATGATGGCATCACCGCAGGCTTACTTTCAGATATAGTATTCAAATAGCTTGATTTTCTGACTGAGAGAGAGGTGGTAAAGACTAAGGAAATCTATTCTAGCGTGCAGGTTTTTATTTTCAGTAGTTAGAACACCGTGTTTATCCTGAACAGCAGCCTGTAGGACCAAGTAGGACACTAATGGTGGACACCCTTTCACCTTTTACTTCCAATAGTTTGAAAAAGGGTAACTCAACCTAAATGAAGTTATGAACAATACGAGAAAGGAGATACTTAGGTCTTTGAACACCAGTCTAGAGTGGTGTAAAAGTCTGACACTTGTCTAGTCAACACCCATGAACCCTCAAGATAAATAATGTTGAATTAAGATCCTGCTAAAAATCACACACGTTGTCAGGACACCAGTAGCAGCTCTAATTTTGCACACGATTTTACCAAGTTTAACCTATTTCTAAAATCCACCAAACTGAAGAGAGCTCAGATGGCCCCTCGGGAGCTCCCGTGATACTGTCCAAACATAAAGCATCGCAGACAGTTGCCACCTCCCACAACACTGCCATGATCATACTGCCCCCCAAAAAAGATGTTCCTGGATTCTTCAAAATGACCAAGTAACGAGAAAAGCCCTGTAAACTCACAGGATCTAAAGGTACTGTGTTTCTCAGTGTTCCTGTTTTCCCCACACCAGATGAAATCCTCCAGGGACAGAAACATCCAGTACTCCTTCCTCCTCCTTTCTCCCTTCATATTCTTGCCCCATTTTCTGTATTTACAAGATCCAAAGCTCTTCAGCACATTCCAGCTGTAGTCTGCGTAAATAAATACAAGGGTAAAAAAATCCCCAAACTTTGGGGAGCTTGGACCACTGCCAACTTGCCTGGGTAACTGGACTTTGTGTGGAGCTGGAAGGGTGTTTTTTAAAAGGAGGGAAGGAGAAGAAAACAGCTCAAGAATCTTGGCTCAGCCTGGGCATATTTCCTCCTAACTCTGGCTAAACCTCAGCACAAACGGCTGGACGGAGGAGTCGATGCAAAGCTGGGGAGGGAGGCTGTGAGGCTCTCCACCAGGACTACAGCAGAGCTTGGAGAGGCTGAAACCATGCTTTTCCTTTGGGCACTGGCATTTATTTTAGTGCTGCAGGAGCAAGATCTTTTAGGTAAGTGACTCCAAGCTTGCAAAGCAGAAACTATAGCTTAACGACAGCATGACCAAAGCATTTGCATGGGGAAGGAAGGGGAGGTGAAGAATTGCTTACTCTGAATTTTATATGAAAGTGACACAGGTACGTGTCCAGATTCTCTGAGAATATGGTTTTTGACAGGAAGATCTCCACTTCTGTGCTATTAAAGTCTGTCCTGAAGGCATATTGCTTTGGTAGAGAATTTTTACTTCTCACAGGAGATACTATCACTGGATTTCCAGAAATGTAGAACTGCATTCAGGAGCTGCAGCCAGTGCCCTGCCTGCCCCATATTTACTGTTCTGGCAGCCTTATTAACATACACACTAATTCACTCAGAAATGAGATTGAAGAAGTTCAAGGTGAATAGAGAAATATTTTCCTTTATTCCAATCCTTCTTTTTAGATTTGCTGGTAACAGCACCGCATTTTTTTCTCTTCTGCTTTGGATTATTTATTGCTAAGATTTTGATGCACATAACACTTCCAAATGTCTTGGGAGAAAGGAATATAAACACAGAACATCCAAAAAGTTTGCATCTGAACTTTACTTTCATTAACAACATATTAGTGCTGGAATAACCTGTTAACCACATTGTAGCTGACAGTGTGACTGCAAGCTATTCAGTTTGGCTGGTTTAAGGGTTTATAGTGCCCATGTAACCACAAATCTGGCTTCCCAGCCTGTTAGTATTACGTGTTTTCTGCTAGCTGAGGCCCAGCTTTATTTTCCCTCTGGTCTTCTTGACAACACACAGTTTGTATGTCATGGCAGGGTAGTAAGTTTCCATTACAATCAAAACATTTCCTGAAAAACTGTTAGTCCCTTCTGCTCCTGAGTCCTAGTCATTTTTCCTCGCCCTGACTCTCCCACCCAGCTGGCTTTGTAACATTTACCAGCGATGAACTGAAATACCAACATTGCCCAGCAAGGGCACTTGAACTTGTTTTCACTCCATACTCCATAGTACTCACTATCCTCTTTTGAGTTCTGTGAACTTCACCCAAAAAAAGTGTAAGTAAAGGGAAAAAAAAGTAGTCTGGAAGAATGTTTTTGCTTATTCCCTTAAAAGCACAGTTTTAAGTTGAAATCATTTGCAAACTCGGATGAAATCCAGCTAAAGAGAGCAGTACTTGAATAATAACCACATTGCAGACTAGGACCCAGCATTATGCCAGGTGGCAGCTACTCAATCAGGGAATCATTTTCACTGTCTCAATGGTGTACTTTATGTAAGATGAGAAATTTTGTGTCTGTCGTGGCCAGGGGAGTGCCCTGGCTGGTTCACAGGCTTAAAAAAAGTCATCCCCACTTCCTTTTTGCTACCTTTGAGCTGGAGAATCTAACTTTTGATTTCTTTACAGATTCTCCATCCAAATTCCCATGGGTTCCTCTTAGAAATGGTTCAAAATTGGCCCAAAGTAGAATTTATGGTTTAATTCATCTGTTAATATGAAAAATCTCATATTCAAAGAGCTCATCCTTCAAACAGCTCAGATGGAGAGGTGTGGAAGCCTCTTCTAGATGAAACTACACCCTCTGGCCCAACGGCTGTAGTTTCTAATTCTTTGCTGTTGTTGCTGGGTTAGTTTGTAGGGTGCTACTCAAATATAACTTACAATGTATAGCCTGGGGCACTGGAGCATTCAATACCTGCCCCATTTAAATGTGTTTCCATTCTTACAAAAACCAACAAGCAAATTGTTCTGAGGGGTGCAGCATCTCAGCAGCAAAGTCTTTACTACACATTTATGCATGGCAGAGAGGGACCTGGAGTCCTCAGGTAAGCAAATACCTGGCAAGCAGCCTGGCCCCACTGACACTCTCCATTTAGTTGAGCAAACCAAATACTGAGCATGATACCAGGGCGGCAGCAACAGGAGAGCTCCAGTGGAGACACTGCTGCTCAGTACTGCACACTGTGACGTGATTTGTTTTTCAACACCAAAAGTTTAACTTGCAGCTAAAACTGAAGGGAAGTGAATCATAAGAGTGGTTTTCTTCATTCAGCTAAGACAATATGACTTCTCAGGGTATTTTGGATCCTCTGATATCCACAAGCACTATCAAAGCTGAGAAGGCTAGACCATTGCTTAGAGAGAAAAGTGGAGAGAGAAAAAAAATCCCTTCCAAACAGCCTACTTCTGCCCAGAATTGACCACCTGCAGTCTCACAGGACAATGTTTTGCCTCCAGGAGGTTAAACTACTCCACTGTAGAATTAAATCCACAATAGCAATTTATTGAGATGTCTTATCTTAAACCAGACTTGGACTCATATACCTCTGCTAAGAAACTAGGAGTGGTTTAGCCTGTCCCCCTTTTAGAGGTATTTTCTGTCCTTATAAAAACCTACAGGCATTACTGCCTCCAACACAAGGATTACACTCTCTGCAAACACTCATCTCTGAACTCCAACAAGGAAGGAGAAAGGAAATTTGCCATAACAAAGTGTACCCCGATGTAAATGTGTTTCTTTAGATGATGGGTCATCCGAAGATTGGAGTTCTGTACAGAAGTGAGCCTTTTTAGAGATTTTATATACCTGTAAAACCCTATGTTTTGATATATTTAGTTAAAAGGAATTAAGTTCAGTGGACTTTGTAAGTTCCACGTGTAAAGCAAAGATTAACATCAAACTCCAAAAAAGTCAGGGGTTTAGAAATGCAGGATTCCTGCTGTTCATCTGCAGGATGCAGCTGTGTTTATAAACACAGTTGAATTGCTGTAGTTGAAGCAGTTGTGAGTCTTGGCCATGACTACCAGGATCTCAATGTGTATGTGTGTGTGTGTGTAAATCTGTGTGTGTCTCTCACTATCCTACTTCCTGAGTTGGTGCAGAACACATGAACTATCTGCTAGAGGAAAATATTTCACTAAGCAAGTTCGTAGACTTAAGCATTAGGAAAAAAAAAAAAAACCAAAACACAAAAAACCAAAAACCAAACCTACAAGGGTATTCTTTCATTATACTATCATTTTTCTACTACCAAAACTTACTCATATGCAAACTACACAACCACAGAGCTGACTAATAAGTGACAGACTCACCTCACCCACTCCCCATGACCATAGCTTCTATTACTAAACACTGACCAAAAGCCACATCCTCATAAAATTGAAAAACTTTTTTATCCCTAGATACCAGTGCTCATCCTCAAATTGAGAGTGGCATCTAATATTCATGTATCTCACCTCCTCCATTCTCAAAGTAGGGATACGTTCACTCATTCTACACAGTTCACATCCTTTACATATGCTACGACACAGATCCACTGCTTCCTAAACATGGCTCGTTCACTTCTCCAGATACAAGTGCATCCTATACAGCCACTAGCTAGAATCATCCTAACACTTTGCCTTACTTTCCAAAACAAATATATATTCTCACAGAAATAAATACACCGTGTAACAGGGAACTGTTGTTGGCAGCCCAAAGCATCAGGGTATCCCATCAGAAGCTATAGTGTGATTTAGAGTAACTTACCTGCAAATTATGCATCTTGCACCTGTTATCATTCCAATTCCCCATAGCCATTTTCCATCGCAGCAGGAAGCAGGAGGGGATATTCCCTGGCTGCTTGTTCAGAAGACCAGCATGCTGGAAACATATTCCGAGCCAACAGGCTCCCTCACAGAATCATTTCATTGTTATCCTCCTTCCTTTGAATGAAAATATACAAAACTTAAGTGCTTCTTACAGTCACAAACATGGTAACAGAGCAGAAGAAAAGTGGTTTTTGAAGTAGTAGTTTTGCTGCTGGCAGACAGTCATGGTAAGGGCCCCAGATTTTTCTGTGCCTGAAGAAGAGTGTCCACTGGCAGTACAAACTGTCCCTGGCCTTGTACACTCCTGCTCAGTCTCCTCTGATGGATAAGCAAGAGCTGAAGCTCCCTTGTGAAATGAGAATGACATGGATCGCGATAGCAAAAACGTCCTCCAAACAAAGTAGCTTTTACACATCACAAGATGGCATTTTACACGTGGGTTGATGGGACAGACAAGCTAGAGAAGTGAGAACTGGTAGGCTGATACCCTGACCCACCTTGAGTAATGCAATACATCCCACAACGCGTGAGGTTTCTGATTCGGTCCCTCTCTTTCAGGGAAAAGAATTAAAATATGTTTATATATGTATATATATAAAATAAAAATGTATATAAAATATGTAGGATCTAAAATAGTATTCTTAGTGCATATTCTACATCTTGATAAACAGAGTACGAACCAGGTCTGCAAGTGACTTCTGTACACAAGGTAATTTCTTGAGCTAACACTTCAAAGTTACATACGTGTGTTAAAGTGAAGTCCAACACTGATATTTAGACAAGGAATAAGGCAAGGATCAGCAAATCCCTTCAGAGGTCTGTTGCATTCTTCTGAAACTGGTTAGGGGGTTCACCATTTGAACCTGATACTCAAGTTCGTGATCTTTTTCCTGTTCAAACATAGCTCCATTACTACCCCCTCCATTTTCTCATTAGAAACTGTCTTGCTACTTTATGCTATACACTCCAGGAATAAAATGATACTGCTAAACCTAAGTCTGTGCAAACAAGAACACACAGCATGATACATTTTCTTGAAGAGTTATACATATGATCCTTTATTTCCCTTGGTCCATCACATGATTTCAGGCTTCCTTGCTTGCCGTGTGGTTCCTGTTCCAGTCTTGTCTTTCACTTGGCTTGTATCCTGCTTTGTTTTACCAGCTGCTGTCCCTGCTGAGCACAGCATGAACTCTCAGTTAACTTTCAAAACCACACTGATCATAGAACGATACAAAAGGAATTTAAGACTTTAAGCCCAATAAGGAACATTATGGTCACTCAGCTTGACCTTCTCCATAAGGCAGACCAAAGAACCCAACCCACTAATTTCTGGATCAAGCCTGTAACTTTGGTTTGACCAGCAATGCATCTTTAGGAAGGATACTTATAAGGACCTAGCAGATCTGTGTGATCGCATACTTCAGTTCTGTCAGTCTTAGTAAGAGCAGCAAATGACTGCAGAGGGACAGCTGCTCAGGTTTGTTTGATGCTTAACACTAGCAACTACTTGGACGATCGAAAGGAACCAATTTAACAGTACGTGGATAGACAGGATCCTGATGGTCCTAGAAGGGGATTTCTTCAGGGATTGTGCAGAGCCAGCATCTTGGGAGGTTGGAGGAATATATTGAATGTACAGGAGACAAAGGAGTTTAACTGAGAGGTATTCTAAAACTAAGGCTTTGCTCTTAACCTGTTAAGGTTGTTTTAATTCTTACTTCATTGCTCTTTCTATCCCGTGCTATGAGACCAAGGTTTGTACAGTCAGGCTGATGATGATACATAGATCTTTACTCTTCTACTAAACATATCCTATTAGCAACCAGCTTAGAGAATCTCCATTTTCCTGCTCCATCTGCTAGTGTCTGACTGTATCACAGCACAGGGCAGTTAGAACTACCCAGCTCTAAGGGCATCCTCAACGTAGCATAGAGGACTTAACCAGACAAAAAAAGGCCTGGATCGTTTTCTTGTCTTGAGCAAAAGAGTTCTAATTCTTGATGGGAAATAACAACCGATATATCAAAAAGAATGGGCTTCAAAAACTGAACTAAGCATCTCGCTTGCAGGAAGCATCAGGTGGGAATTTGCAGGTGGGAAATGAACTGCAAGGTAATGTCCTCTCTGCCACATTGAAAAGATACAGCAAATACCTGCCTGAATTAGCCCATTAAAGTTTCAAATGATGTATTTAAGACACTGAAATATGCCTCCTTTACTCTTGCTTAAACCGTCAGAAGTTGCAAATACTCACATTTTAAATATGTAGTTTATACAGCACACAAAGAACAGCTTATTTTTAAAAGCTGTTAGCTCTAAAATGCATTGCCAAAGCCTCCTGCATTTATGCATGTGCTCTGACACAGACAAGAAAAAATTTCTAATTTACATTTTTAAAATGTTTCTTCAGCAACAAGAGGAAGTACATGGAAGTATCCTAAAAGGTCATTAGTCTTTTGCTTGCATGGCTTGCAGCCTCTCATTCTTTACTCCCTCTACAAGGTGACTACCATTATTCCATGAGGCAAGGATGCTGCTGGAGAAGGGCAGTGCCAAAGGCAGACCACATCATTTTCCTTCACCAAGTGCAACACAGAGAAGGGCAGCGCTCATAAGCAACACGTGATTCTCCTCAAGCACGTGGCAATTACTGCTTCAGCTGAATTGTCTGTCCATAGTGACCCAGATACATGTCATATTTACAAGGGACCGGATGTGTCCTGTGAACAGCCCATTCCAGAGATAAGGGCTGTGGGTTAAGAGCTGAAGCCAGACAAAATAACAATCAGGGTGTTTAGCAGCCAAAGCCTCAGGCCAGGGCTCAGAATGCAGAGTAAAACTACGCTGACCAAAAGCACTGGCTGTCCTACCAGCAGAGCTCTGGGCTTTCTTTAGTGGACCAGCATGATACAGGATGCATGATCAGAGAAAGAGAAGTGTCCGACACTAACTTGAGCTAGCCAACATTAACCCTCTTGCATTGCCATTTCTAGGGAACAGACAAAAGTATACAAACCTAATATGTAACTTACAGTCAGCCAAAAGCTCTTTTAACAACTGTCTGTAACTGGTGCTGGCCTTCACCCAAACTTTCAATCCAATCTCGTGATCCAGCCTTTTGCATCTAGGTTAATACAGTGAAAAATAACTTCCTATGGGATTCTTAAATTATTCCATTTGCTTTCAGTCCACTTAATAATTTCTGCTCCCTCTTTTCACAGTTAATTTGTAGTTAAATCTCAGAACGATCCCAACAATCAACAACTGATCTGCAGTTACCTCATCACCATGCCTTCTGCTTGCCCTCGGTCCGCTTGTCTCCAACACAGTGGGTGGTGGCAGTTCAGTGTAAGCTGGATCAGACATCAGGCTTATAACCTCCATTTCTGCCACAGAATTTTAGTATCTCTATATCAATCCAGCTACGATACAAAAAAAAATACAAACAAACAAACAAAAAAAAACCCAAAACCAAAAACACCCCAAAAACCATGGAAATAAGCAAAAACGATGAGAAGTAGCATGGTTCACTTGACCACTAAGTTACAAAGCAGCAACACTCCCAAACAACCAAAACCAGCAACAAGGGGGGGTGGAAGGGCACCTGCAAAGCAGCTGGTGTCGAAGTACCTGCCCTACCTATTTCATCAGTCTTCTGTGAACAGGTAACGGCACCACCTCCTGGTGAGTGCACCAAAAAACCCACAAAAATCAGAAAGTGACTGCACATAGCACCATCTGCTAGTGATCTGGACAGCAAACGGCATCAGCTGTACATACTTTTATTATTTCTTTTCCCATTGCCAAATCAGACTGTTACGGACAAGTTTTTAGCACCAGCTTGTATCCATTTGGGGCACAAGGGAACAAACGTAGCTACCCTTCAAAGCTTTACTGTATCACCTCCTTCTGAAGAGGGTCTAAGAGGAACTGTTGCGTAAGGCAGATCATCCCAATGCTTAGGTTTTATACTTGCAAAGACAGAGTTACAGTCTATAAATTTACCCTACACAGGCAGGAAAGACCAGCTTGTGTAAAACTTTCATACACACAAACAAAACAATACCCCTGGAAACAGAAACACCTTGTTCCAACCAACCCTGACAACGTATACAAGTGAGAGCTATTCACAGCACTGGGGTACAGCTGGAGTTATTGGAAGAGAGGTTTAGTTTCTACCTGGGACTCCAACCTGTATTTGGTCTCATAAACAATGTTCTTTAGCATGCAGAATGCCACCTCAGAAGTCAGAGGGTAAGGACTACTGGTAAAAAGCTCCTGCTAATTAACAGTGGCTGTTTTTCCAGCCGCTGCAGACCCTGTCAGTGTGTTACCTGGAAGCTTGGGAAGAGGAAGCTGGTGCAATGAACACGACACGATCCATGGACGCTTAGATATTATTGAAGAGGTAAGAGCTATTGTGTTGGCTCATGGACCTTACCAGACCTCTGCCCCATCCTTCTGACCAGTCCCTTCTAGACACTGTCCCTTCTTGATTTTATTCTATTCAAGGCCTGACCTCTTTTTTCAGATATTGTGGTTTGTAACAATCCATAAAAGCCATCAACAGAAATTCTTGATGAATTCCAAACAACCGATTAACCAAGGACTAGTACATATCAGCCTCTTCTGATGTCTATCTGATGTGCCTTTAATAGAACAATCTCAGAACTGATACTTGTGAAGTTTCACATCTGCTCATGGCTAGATGTGAATTCTGCAGGTGACTCCAAGACTGATGGAGGAATTTCTGCTTGCTCCTGCAGACATTCAGGAGCTAAATGAACTTTATGACTGGGCTTCTAGGAAAGCTGCAGTTTTAAGGTTTTGCTCTGGTGTCTTAAGCACTCACAAGATATGTGTCCAGTGCTAACTATGCCCAGCTGGGTACTGCCAAACTGCATGCTGTTGATTCTCAAATGGCAATGTTACTTCTCTCCTGCTCTACTCCCAGCCCTCTTCTTTCCACCCCATCATGTCCTCTCATCTTCCATGCAAATTCTTCTCTTGGATACGGTGGTGCATCAGAAAAAAAAGAGATAATTAAAGACAAATTAACGCAAAGCTCCCTCCAGTAAGTCAAATTATGGGTGATTCTTTATACAGAGGTGGTGTAATTTCACTCTTGTGCAACAGTTTTAATATTTCAGCCGCTAGAGGCCAGCATAACACAAGAAATATTAAAATCTGCAATGCGCAATATAAATTAAATTAGCTGTTGGCATTATAAGACATTAGATTTGCACTTCCACCAACACATCTGTTACAATTCTTTCCACTTGACCATTCAATTACCCCCTTTCTCCATCTGCCTCCTTTGTTTTTCATTAGAAAGTAATAAAAACAGTGGAGCATCTAGAATCAGAAGTCAAATCGCTCCTCAACATCATCAGTGAGACAACATCAAATATCCCCATCGCTCCAGGAACCCCACTTATAGACGTTTTGGATGGTAAGCATCTAGTGGAACATAAACTAAGCTGAAAATAGTGTTCCAAATGTTTTTACCAAATATGTCATCTTTTCTCCCCCCAAGATGTGAAGTAAATCATTCAATTCAGCGCAGCTAAAGCCTCAGCTGAAATACTGGGTCCCATTTTGAACACCAGGTTTCAACAACCACTGCAGAGAAAGAGGGAAGAAAAAAACCCAAACACTAAACAAACAAAAACCCAGCCAAAGAGCAAAACACATGAACTCCACAGCAAGTGTTAAACTGGGGATGTTTAGTCTAAAGAATAAGTAGCCCAGAAGAATGATTGAGGTTGCCACAAAGATGAAAATTGTTTTCCACCCCATTGCAAAAGTGACTAAAACAAGAAATAGAGCAAGAAAGACTCGATCAAAACACAATTCAAAGCTTTCTCACAAGGACAGCAAACCATGGAAGTGATACGAGTGTGGTTTCCCCAGCACTGGAAATGCTTAACAAGCATTACACCTTAGGACAGCAGGATGGACTGAGCAAACTGAAAGTCTCTTTCAGTTTTAAGCTTCTGCAATTCTTTTGTTTCATGTGTGACAAATGAAACAAAGGAAGGCAACAAGTTATTGGAAATATTACCATTTTGATACCTTAAATCTAATTATGACATGATCCCCTCACACAAAACATGCTCCTGGATAAATATTTTAGAATAAATTAAACCAAAATAGAAATTATTTGGATGAGACACAGCTTCTTATAATGCTCCATCCTCTTCCCTCTCTGCCCAAACATCAACAGTGCATTTAACAAGGTGAGAGCCATTCTTGATGGGAAATAAACCACTTATGGAAGGGTAAAAAGCATCCACAGACAAGTTTGCAAAGTCAGTTTTGTCAGTGTAGGTTTCTTTTGTTTAAAATAGCTGTGCAGTGGTACATGGACAAATGCCTACTGCAGTGCACTTAGATGATAGAAGGCGGGCTTCAAGTAGAGAGCAGTAGAGTTGACATTGGATTTTAGTTCTTGCAATTGGCTGCATGGATCTGGTCACCATGACTGGTATGTCCTCACTAACTTTGTTATTCATTAAAGCTTTCAGTTCTCTGTAAGGGGCAGTTAATAGCTCTCAATTAAATTATGCCCCTGCAACGATAATTTATTTAAAAAGAAAAATATTCCAGTAAAGCTCTACAGTGAATTTCAAATGGAAATCCTAAGTCATTCTCAACGTATTTGCAGCACATCTATAGTGAGTACCACACAGATGGAGTTTGCAACAACTGCCAAATAGCTCAAGAATTGCAAATCAGACCTCTCCTTCTGTGATTTGGTGAATCAAAGTGACAATCCTCCACCTCAGAGTAGCAGGATTCATGTTTCAAACTATGTTTATCCACAAAAATTGATCCCAATCTTATAATCAAAAATAATTACATCAACTCTTCTCTATACAGATACCAGCTGAGAGCACTGCGGAGACCGAAGAAAGCTGAATGTAACAGTTTGGTTGTCAAACAGTTGCACTTCTGTTCCTTTCACAAGCTTGTGTTTCCAGCACTTGAGCAGAGATGAGCAATCCTCAGCTGTAGTTTGCCTTCTGTGTTCCTGTACTTTATAATAAACAGACACTATTCAAAGCTTTATATTTTAAATCTTTAGCAGCCTTACTTTATCAGAACTGCATTTTAAATACAGTGTTCTCTGTAAGAAAAGACCAGGTCTGGGACTGAAGCACAGCTCACAAACTCCCCTTCATTCAAAAGCCTCCTCCTTCCCTGGTAGAGAAGTGAACTTTTGCTCTCAGTGTAAGCCAATGAAGAGACACTGTCAGCTCTAATTTCCTCTCAACAGATGTTTTGATTGTCTGACAAAAATGAGTGCGGGGTGGTCTGGCTTTGGACATAGATTGCTGCCACTGACTGGGACAGGAGTCCAAAAAGCACATCCTAGTCAGCATGGGGACTAGTCAGAAGTTGTCATTTGGATGCACAGACACCTTATTCCGTGAGCTTTACTCTTCTCCCTTGCTGCAGTGACAACGCAACCCACAATTAATTCCAGCATCCACCCCCATTTTCTTCCACGATGAATGGTGACAGAACTACTCCTAGGAAAAAGGGCCTGCCTGCCCTTTACGGAATGGAGAGTAAGTGTGCATATGGGTGAGAAAAAAAAAAAAGGAGTCTGCATATTCTTGATTAACAAGCAGTCTACTTTCACTGATGTAGCTCCAAAAATCTCCTCCCTCCTTGTACTTTTTTTTTTTTTTCTTTACCTGTTTCTATTTTATGAACAACAAGCTGAAGAGTTGTCACCCAGGCTAGCAGAGAATAAAAACTCAAGAGTTCAAAGAGTCAGGAAGAGAAATTACAACAAGCAAAATGAAAATACTAAGCAACAACTACAGATTATGTATGGCATGTACAGACAATTGCTCAGCAACAGTACCCAAGACCCAAACTCTTGTCTACGCAACAACTTCTGAAGGGTTCTGAGGATTCAAGTAGAGAATCTCTAAGGAGGGACCCAGTTACATAAACTGAGTCATCACTTGCATGTAAATCAACGTGAACATTAAAAAGCTGAGTCAGCAAAGAGTTAGAAGATAGATAGCTTTAATTTCATCATCTCTTCTTACATATATTTTAAGTCACAACTGAAAACCTTAAAACATAAACCATACAAAGTACTACTGCCTTGTGACAGCTGCCCTAGTGAGAATGAAATGTAGAATTCATCTTCTTTAAAAACAACCCACAAAAGAAAACAGAACTTGACATAAGTTCTTTTAAAGAGTCTTATAACCAGACACAAACCCCCAAGGCTGTTCTCTCCACCTCTCAGGGAGCAGGCTAGCATGAAACCTCCTCAGCATACCATATATATAAAACATGCATCAAAATGGCACATCATGTTTACACAAAATAAAACCTTCAATCGTACAACTGTGATTTTTTGTTGCACAAAACCAAACATATTTCAGCATAATAGAAGCAGAAAAGAAATAAATGAGCTGTCATTCATGGATTGCTGAGAGTGCTATACAGAATCCTGAGCGGATGGCACTTAAGCTTGATATTTTTTTTTTTTTTTTTTTTTTGGCATTTATTACCCACTATTTTTGAATTGAAGATATATGCAATATTATCTTTTAAAATGTATTTGAAACAGGTCATTATATATTTACTTTTGAAGGAAAAAAAATAAAATAATGGTGCTTTAAAGCAAGAACAGGAAAATAGCAGCTTTTTAAAGAAAAGCTCAATGCTTCATTTAGTCATTTCCACCACATAACTTGAGTAGGATTTTCCGGTAGTCTCCTGAAGTATCACCCTGAAAAGAGAGACAGAAAAAGAGTAAGCATTTTAAACATGGCATTAATGACCAAAGGAGATTAAATGAGAGATGAAAGCAAGCAGGTGTTAACCTCTTACAAATAAAAAAAAATCACTCTAATACAAGTAGACAGTAAAATCTGCTCCTGATATACAGGTTCAACTACTGAGCTGGGAATAGTTCAATACAAAAAAAATCTCACTGAAAAGTTGTCTTCCAGCAAAAGGCATGAAAATATGAAAAAATTAATATGCAAGTCCTTTTCATTGTAGTCCATGTGGATATTTTCCCAGGGGCAGCAAGTGAAAGTTTACTCTCTAAGTTTAAACATCAAAATCGATGCCTTGACAGTGAAAGATGTAAGGTGCAGGGTTTCTCCACAATTAGAGAACATCTCTTTCACGTTGTAGGCAGTGAAATCCACTATGGATGCCCATACAAACACTCAATTGATCCCAAAAAGGCCCTGCTGGCTGAAATTTGCCCAGTGCTCTCATGAGTAGAAAGTGCTCATTGGGAGCTACTCATTAACTAGTTCTGGTTGATAAGGCTTGCCAGTCTCCTGCACAGAACAACTTCAGCTACTGCATTTCTCTCATCCTCCTTTTTCAGGTACAACTGAAAACTGGTTTGTCCAGATTCAAATTATTGCAATAGTGACAAAGAGACACTTCAAAGATCAGGATAAATCCTGTGCAGGTGTAAAGGACGAGGCAGAAAATACAAAGCATTCCTGTTTATATATGTGCTGAGAGGAAAGTGCTGTCCACTTACAGAAAAAATAAAAAGAGAGAAGAATTAATAAGTTTCTTCGCACTGATGTTCTCAGCTCTACTTTCACAGAAATCAGGAGTTTCCATGCACATAACTGTGCACATGTATGCCTCACATTTACTGAAACCATGCGTGGAATAATGACTGGAGGTGAGTTAAAAATTAAAATCCTATTAAAGGTGCAGCATTGTTCACACATTAAGGAAAGGTATAACACTGGAGAAACTTTCAGGGTAGACTGCAACTGGCATGTAAGTTCAGCCCATTAAAGGGGTATGGCCTGTTCCTGTTTCTGAATGGTAAAATTATTTTAATGCCAGATGAAAAGAGAACAACAACAACAAAAAAATCGAGTCCTAAAGCTTTTCCATCAATGTCTCACTGTTGGTGATCTTTGAACTCACGCATTGGTGGTTACACGGCATGTAACTACTGTAGCAGAACATTATCTTCACTCCAGAGTTACACACTCGGAAAAAGCTTCTGCTAGGTGATCCCTTGTGGTGCATGGACAGAAAGACCATGTAGTTGCTGGCAGAAGACTCACATCAAGACTTTGTGGCACACACTATACTTTCACTATCTTTGCAGGACTCCTTCCAAACACCACCAAGCTGCAATCCCTCAATTCAATCAACAACAGGAGGAATAAACGAGGGCTTAACAGTTTTGGCACCTTCATTACAAGGTAAATGAAAGTGGCAGCACCTGCTCTCCTCCAACTCTTATTAACCTTCCCATCTGGGGAGAGGATAATGGCCAAGAGACATCCTCCTGATTGCTGCTGCAGCTGTTAATAGCCGTAGTAGGGTGAATCAACTGCTAAAGAATCAAGTTTAGTCTCTTTCCAAAATCTTGAATTTAGAAGAGAAAGAGGATGCAGCATATCTACCCTCCTTCAACACACACAAGTCTCAGAGGACTACATGGTTTCTACAAGATCATATACAAAGATTGGGATGGAGAACAAACTTAAAACCAGGTTTCTGAAATCCCTCTGGACCAATTTCCCTTTCCTTCCTTGTCTGTTGGCTTCCCTCCCACCTCTAGCTCATCTCTCATCTAGCCCCCCAGCAAAGCAAGTGCTGTCTGTCTCTGCTGACAACTGCAGCCCGCTATACTCAGTGCAGTTAGGAGCTGTTCAGCGAAGGATGCATGTTCTCCTATCAGAAGGGATGTCAGAGAAGGGAAACTAAAATCTCTCAGTCTTACAGTGATATCAGTGTAGAGAGATCTCCCATACATCCGCTTGTACTCTGCGCGTATGTCCAGCAGGTCAACCTCGCTACGGGACACCATGATTCGAATCAGGGTTCTGTCTTTGGTGCCTGCTCCCTGAAACAAACAAAACAACAATATAATGTATTATTAATGCTTGGAAATGGATGATACAGCACTAGCAAATAAAATAACACAGAGTAACATAATCAATCAATCATCACCTCACAAATGGCCATTTACTAGCATCACCCCATTGCTTTCAATAAGCTGGAACAGAATTTGGTCTATCAGGCTTAGTAAATCAAATTTACTGGTAGGACACTAACGGTCATTTCTCTGCACAAGGATAGTTAGAAAAAAAAGGAGGAGGTGTTGTCAGAGGAACAGGAAAGTTTGGTGAGTTTAATGGCCTATTTATTTCAGCTAGACCTCCCTACATAAAAGATACCAATTTCAGTGAGTCTTAAGCACATCTGTGTTTTACCAAGACTTTGTCTTTGTTGAAGGTACGTTTGTATGCATCTCTTTGGTAAGTGGATCAAACTACCCAGATTTTTCCAGCCTTTTATAATAATGACTGCATCATGTTCCTCATCTGCCCACTGAAAAATGTAATACCTTCAGCTGAACAATTCATTCCAATGAGCTGTACAGTCATTTAAAAACAAAGAAAACCCCCACACAGTGTATGTTTTCTTGTCACAGGCACCTACCTTCATAGCTTTCTGTAATCTCTCTGCAAAAAAAGCCGGGGTGTTCTTGAGGCACTTAACTGCAAAAAGAAATCAGATTTGCAGAAATCAGGTATTCCTCCTCAGTCAGAAATCCCAGTCATTTCTGAGCATACCCTCAACAGTCACATGCTTTAATTGTATACAAACATACACTTGATACAATGCAGCTTCCACTCCTTCAGATAACCTGTGAAATGATTTTTAATCCAAACAGTAGCTGCATTAAAGAACCTACTATACTTGATGGCTCAAAGCAAACTTTTCTGTCACTAGACACCATCTAGCATGAAGCAGCCACAATGAATCTTTAAAGTCTAATGACCAGATTCTTGCTTATGAAGGGAAAAGAGGGGGTGACAGGGGGAATAAGGCTTGAAGGAACACAGTGGTGTTTGTGGCTTTTTTTCTGATTTAAGAGGTTTTAGGCCATGCATCTGCAAGGCATGACAAATTCAAGTCCTGCCCTACTACAAGTTGTGAAATGGCCCTTACTATAAAGTTTTGTAGCCACAAAGCTCACCAAGACTCATGAAATATTCTTCACATGCTTATTTAGTAATAACTGGATTTTATATTTTATTAGCACAATTCATTAGCAATCTGAAAGAGCAAAATCTAAAGCAAGTTACTGTCATGTTAATCAGGATTATGAAAGAAATCTCCATCACTCATCAAAATTAAAATGCATGTATTGCATCCTTATGTTGGTTAGAAGTAAACAAATCATGCAATTTGTGGCAAACATTACAGAAAACAAACCACACCTGACTTACATTGATACCACAAAAAGGTATCAAAAGCAAATCACATAATATCAGTACAGAACAAAAGGAGTAAATCTAAATGTTTTTCACTGCAACACACATTCTGTATAGGAAAAACTACATTTTGGAAAAGGAAAATGTAGATGAGAATGCAGTTCACCACACACAGTTGTCAATGATACAAATAATACAATTCAAAAACGAATGACAAATGAAATGTATGTTTCTTTATCAGCATATTTAGCTAAAACAACACACTCGCACTTTTAAGATATTTGAAGATGTTATTGTAAATTACCAGTTGTATAATCCAGAAAGCTTTAAAGAAAGCAAAATTAAATAGTTTCCATTAGAAAACCTTTTTTTTTTTTCCCTGAAAATATGGTTCACAGAACAAATGATGCTAACATCATTGACTGACACTGCAGATATATATGTGTATATACACATATATACGTGTAAATAAAACAAAATAAAATCCATTCAACAAAGGAGTTTCTCAGTGAATATTAATGACAATTCTTGCTCAAAAGGCTGTTGACTTGTTTGCAAGCTACAGTCCCAATTCTGAACCTGTAACTACTTGGAGACCTGTCAAGTGACTGCAAAGTTCCATGAAGTCAAAGGACTTCCAAACTCTGACAGTACGGTTTCTTTGCCGAGGCTGTAATTTTCCACAAACACTCTAAGTAGTTTTTTCCCCCCAAGTTTCATTTTGTAACAAGATTTTATGAGGATACAAATTATGAATCCTGGAAGAGGTCTACAAGTGTATCACACCAACAGAGCCGGGCCCAGTTTGGGTCATTAAAAGGCCACTGTAGCAACAGCTTGGCCAAGTAGAGTAAGAACAGCAGTTGCATAGTTCACCACTTAAATTCAAGATCAGCAAACAGCAGAATTCAACCTACCAAATAATGCAAGTATCTATCAGCCTAGTCCCAAAA
>JANHGN010006664.1:18121-38745 GCA_024605025.1 Megaceryle maxima | reverse complement strand
AGATATTTTAAATAAATTTACCAAGAAATTCTAAATATGTTTCTGAAAAAAATCACCTACTCTTATTTTCTCCATTTTTCATGTTTTTATATCTTCCCTAGAAAAGTCTAAGTTCTCTGTCTTGGTCAGAGTTCTGATTTATGTTATCATGCTTAAGTTATATTATATGTGCAAGACCCACATTACAAATCCTACATGTAAAATCAAAGGTTTTTATATATCCTGTATATAATCTGGCATATGTAATATATACTGACCATAGATTCACCGTGTGTGGATTATCAACCAAATTTTGATGATTTGTCACTGAAGGCATGAACTCATTTCCCCTTCTGATAAATGGACTATTTTACTTCAGTGCTCTGTCTGAAAATGTCTCTTTTGATTTTGAGGGGCTGAGAAAAAAAGAAAAGCGCATTTTTTTCTGACCTCTCTATTTGTGTCAGTTTTACTTCCTGTTTGCACACATTTTAAAAGATAGAGTTCCCTTTCCTTTACTGCAGGTCCTGGAGGAGTCACATGGCCTGAAACTGGTTCCCTTCAAAAACTTAACAAAAATTTAATGTTGTATCTCTATTTTCTTCACTAGGATAACTTGCTGTAGCAAAGGTAAGTAGTGGCATGGATATTTTTGGAATCAAGGGCTAAGTGAATTGGACAGGTCATAGACTAAAATTACTTTTTGTTGATATTTTGATACCAAAAGATAGTTTCTGTAAGAAACAGTTACTTGTATCATGCAGATACCAATAAGAATTAACCAGCTATGTACAGATCCTCAAAGAAATTCAAGGATCTGCATCAGCACTCTGCTTAGTGACTTTAGAAAATATGACCAGTCATCTACTAGATATATAGGCACTGAAATACTTGCAAATACCTGACCCTCTCCTGAATTTTAAAAGTGGTTTGATGCATTCAGTAGCATTTAGACATCCTAATCAGATTAAGAGCTTTTAAATACCCCACTAGTCCTTCAGCCTCTTTGGATTCATTCCTACCTTTGAAAATGACAAGGAAAAGTGGTGTATAAAATTATTTCAGGGTATATTTGGTTACAAGTGGAACATGACAGTAATTTTGTTTTGATTTAAAAAAAAAAGCCAACAAAGCAAACAACAACAACAACAAAACTAGCAAAAGAAGTAGAAGCACTCGCAAGACAAGAAGTATTTCTTCTTCATTTGTTACTGGCAAGCTTTCAGTTCAAATATTGTTTCCTGCTCTATGTGTTCTACTTAATTAAATGTGCAGAATAACTGATGATATTCTGCAAAAAGCCCCAAACATGAATGATTACACGTCTAGCAAATATGAAAGAATAAAGATATTTAGTCTAAGGAGACAGGAAAGAAAGGAAAATAGAACATGATGACAATTTTCAAATACATAAACTCTACCACAGAGAGGAAAACCATGCTCGATTTTCCATCCACATGAAAGACAGGGCAAATAGCACTGACCTTAAATTGCAGTAAGACAGATTTATGTCAGACAGTGGGTAAAACTTCTAATGCTATTAAAGATAATGAAGTACTGGAATAGATTACATGCACAGCTCTGGGTGTCAATTATTCTGTAAGACATGGTAAGAAAAACTTCTATGAGCAATGATCTAGTTAAAGTGACTCCTGCTTTGAGAGAGGAGAACTAGATGACTTTCTGAGGTATGCCCCAGCCCTACAGAAAAAACCACCCTCTCTTCCCTGCAAGAGTCTATACACTGACAGTGGTTGAAAACCAGTAGATAATTAACAAGGTGAATTTCATAAATCTTGAAGCTGTAGCTCACATATTCTCCAATGATTTCACTAAAAGACCATGTTAAAACCTTATGGAATTAGACATGTTGTGATGGTATGGACCGCCTCTCCTACCCTAGCTGACATTGTGAAACTGGTACCATTGTCCTTTGGTGCTGCTGGAGCCTGATAAGCACAGGAGAATGGGCAAGCTTGGTAGGCCCTGGTGCCTGTTACATCCTGTCCCTGTCCATCCTCCTGTAACCAAAACAATTTCTGGTGCTGGCTTCATCCTGGTGCACCCACTGGAACAAAAACAATTTCCCCACAGCACCTGGAAACTGAGTCAACAAGACTGAATGGTTGGGCACCCTCTGACTGTATTCATCACTCTTGAATGCTCTGGACAAAGGCCAAGGAGAGAGCTCACCCTCACAGGGAAAGAGCCATGTTCCTGACAGGTGTTCCTGACAAGAGTAATGGCCACAGTGGAAAACTACTAGCCGAGTGCTGACCAAAGTTAATCATCCTGCTATCCTACAAATGCTAATCCTAAGTGAGGCCCATTGAAGCTCTCTGGGATCTCAGTGGGCTTGGACATAAATACTGACCGTGTGTAAGACTGGATCTAACTGCACCTCGGATCCTCTCTGAGAAAGAGTTTAAAAAGCAAGGGGGGTCCATTCTGAAACTCTGGTAACTCAATGAAAGGACGTTCCTTAATTCCTTTCCTCATTTTTTTAGACATAAACTGTTGACCAGGTCAGCCAGGAGTAGGGGTAGATCTAACCTTATTCTCTGAAGGAGTTCTGGGGGAAAAGAGGTCTATTCTGCACATCATGTCAGAATCGCAGGATTTCCCTTTATCTCTAACATCCCCAATCTCCCTGATATTCTTAGTCTTGAGCTGTTGACTGGGCCTAAGATTGGATCTAGCTGCACCTAGTGTCCTCTCTGTGAAGGAGTTCAGAAAGGAAGGAGGTCCATTCTGAAACCCTGGTAATTCAACAGAAGGGTCACCCTTACCCTTATACCCCCCCTTTCCTTTCCTGCTCCCAGACAATTAATGCCCATGAGAATCACTTTATCTCAGTCCCAAATATATATATACAATTACTTGCACAAATATAATAATTTTGCTTTCTTAGTTGCATATATTTACTCACATAGATTAACCATTTTTACTTGCATAAATGTTGTAATCCTATTGCTTTTCTTTGATCAATTTGTCTTGTAATAAGTAATATAGTGACCATGCCATCAAACTGAACCTTGGTTGATTCTTTACCAAATTTACCATTAACCTTTCTTAAGACATTGTATTGCTGCTTTCATTTGAGTGAAGTGCACTCCACTCATTGCTATAGCAAACAGAGTCTTAACTAGGGCTCTGCAACAAGTCACTTGAGCAATTTAAAAAGGAAAGTCCTCTTACAGTATTACCTCTCCCTCCTTGCCATAAGTGATTTAAAAAACCACTCATCTACAACACATGTGTTTCTGTTAAACTATCTGAAGAGAAAAGTAAGGAAGCTTCTAAGTGTGATGATTGATCCTGGACTCTGGGATGCATCCTGCAGTGTGTGAATGAAAAGTAGATGAGAAAAAAATTCTTGAAGAGGTATTCATCCCAGGAGAAACAATAGATCTGCCACAGATAACTCTTGATAGTAGAGGAACATCACTCAAAAGAAACATAATTGGCATGAGGAAAAGGGTAATTAGATTCCAAGTTAAAATATTTGTTTATGCTCATGCTGAATAGAGTATCTGTGGTAAATTAGTGCCTAGTACTCTCTTAACTAAATTCTGATCAGTAAAAACAATATACAATTCTATCCTGGAGGAATCTCCTCTTAATTACCGGAAGTGATGATCATTCATGCTTCAGAATAAGGTCAATTTGGGTATTTTTTTATAACTCTTGAACACTTTGCATGCATTTTGGGGTTTTTTTTAAAGCTCATTGCTCTACTAGCTCAACTTGACAAAAATCCCAGCAGTGAGAAGACTCTGTAAAAATAGGAATGGCACTAAGCATAAGATTGGACAGCTCAGAAGTTAGGCTTACCAGGCAGTTAAATTCTCATGTGTTATAATACAAACACTGTATTTTATTTTTTTTAATGCAGAGAGAATCTGAGAACAATCTGCCTGTTTACTGAATGATGCAACTAATGCTTGTTACTTCTTCACTTTCTGTTTCAGAGTGCCCAGAGTATCTCCAGAACTTTCTGTGGGGTATCTTATTATTTAGGCCTTTTTTAAGTTTTATTTAGGCCTTTTTTATAGTGCATATACTGCAGTCTACATTAAAGAGAGGTAAAGAAGGTGATAAAACAATTGCTTGTATTTCCCAGTAAGTGTAAAATGAACCCCTGTGGGAGAAAATCCATTAGTTAAGTATAATGTCGTCTTAAGGCTCAAATTCAGGAGTCCACATATATTTTTGCACAATTACATCAGCATTAATAATGTCTATCCCATAAAGGCTTATGTAGTTTGAATTCAGCAACTTGTGAATGGAATTAAATTGCTTCAAGATGAAGTGTGCAAGCTGAGTAGACGCTTAGAGATCATCTATCTCAACACTGATTCTGCATTCCTCAAGGCTGTTTAACATCAAAGATTGCCTGTGGAAATAGCTTATTCTATTTCAAATAAATAAGGGTGTAATAAACTCACCTTTATTTGTTTTTCATAGTGAAGGCATTTGTCTCCCAAAGAATGAATTGTATATTTCCAACAGAAAGTTCTGTTGCAATGACATTGCAAGTTTATCACACAAAAGCTGAATCCTGAGCTGATAGATGATTTCTTTGGGAAAGTTTGAGCATATATCACGGAAGGTAAGAACATAGATTTTTAACTGGACTCAACATCCTTTTTGAATGTGAAAAATAGAGAATAGGGGTTTTGTGCTTGTTGCAGTCTCTGTCATTGAGGAGACAGCTTGTAGATGAAGTTTTCAAGAGGTTGCCAGCTCCGTGATTAGTTCTATTGGATTGCTGTAATTTAGACAGAATGTGATGAAAAAATGAGTAACTAATACCAAGTTGCTGTCCATCAAGATAGCACAGGATTGCTAATCACTACAGCTTGTCTGACACAATCAAAATCACCTTGGCTCAATGTAGTTTTGTGATGATTTTGAACAGGTATACTATCTGCTAGATGGCCTTTGGGGAATTTAAATGACAGTAAATTGCTGTGCATCTATTTTAGTAAAGCAAAGAAGCATAATGACTATAGGAACAAGAATATTTTTGTTTGGAATAATTTTCCCTCTATAATTTTCCAGTGGGCATATGTTCCCACTGTAGTTAGAAACAGATACAATGATGAATAATCTATTGCAATTTGTTTAGCCAGAGAATGAAAACTTTTTTTACTTTCCTCACTAATTATAATTTCTAAAATATTTGCTTTGAAGACAACTTTGACTGCTCATTTTTCTCTGTTTATTGGTTCTGATTTGTTGCCTAAGTCCTGTTAATGTTTCTTTTCATATTGCATAATTCAAAGCCTTGTAAACAAGAAACCAAACTTAGGAGAAGTTTTTTTTGCTCAGCCCTTCTGACAAACAATAACGAGAGAAAAGAATGTGTTAAGGTAATTGTAAATCAAGTCTGTGTTATGGCACTCAACATCTATATCAGGGTGTGGCAAACATTAGGCATGTCCTAAGTTATATATATATCCTCGTTTCAGACAGGTTCACCAGACTGCATCATAGATATATCATTGCATGGACTTTTTAAGCTCTGCCCTAGATGATCATCCCACCTTCAGGCCTACTTGGGAGTTCATTTACTAAACCACTGACGGAATGTCAGAAAACATTTTTTATCAGGGGTAGCAAAGATGAGAACATAGGATAAAATTCTTTGACTATTACCTTTTTCTGTCATTGTCAAACTCTTTAACTTCATATAGAAGAACTAGATAACAGATTTATTTTTTGTTCTTCAGATTCCACAGTAATGTTTTAATATAAAAATGTGTTTCAGAAGCAGCACTGCAGTTGTTTTCTAAGAGCTGAAGGGAAGCACCAAGGTTAGTTTAGCTAAGGGGCACATGAGAGTAAATGGAGAGAAAGGATGATTCAAAAAATGACTTTTAGTGATGATTAGGCTCCTGCTCTTAATAACTCTCTACAAGAATTAGGTCAAGTAGGTTACAGACAACTTTGTACTATACACTCCTTTAGTCTTATCAGGGAGTTATAAGATTTCAGTCTAGCAGAAAATTCCCCATGTGAATCCAGAGATACCACTGGATTTTAGCTACCTAGCTTTTTATTGTAAAGTTAAATAGCCAAGTAAGTGTTGTCAGTATATATTTCCAAAGACCAGTGTGGGTGAGAGGAAAGCTGATATGGGGGCCTTTTGAGCTAGTGGATATATTTATATGTCATGGTTTTTCTTCTCCTCTATCTTACCTAAAAAAAGCCACATTCTATTTCTTCCTAAATTTCTGCTGTTGGCTGGTACTATCTTAGATGTGAGAAGAAAAAGTGTCATTTATTTCCTATAGAACACAAGTAAGTGCTAAGAAATTCACTGCACTACAAAATAACAACAACAACAAACAAGCAAACAAAAAAGCAAACAAGAAAACCCAACAAACAAAATGAAAACAAACCACTTTTGACAGCAATGTGCCAATAAATCTCAGGCCAGATACAAATCAGAGTTTCAGAATATGGAAGATAATAACTGAATGTGCAAAAGGGCACTGAGCACTAATATATATACAGTATTGTGGAATTTTTAATTAAGAACAGCTACACTTTTAAGATGTAACATTCTGGAGGCAGAGCTGCAAAGAATGTAAGCACCTTTGAGTTTTGGAGGAGGAAAAGATGTTGATTCCTTTCTGAGTACTAATTGCGCTCTGAAATGTGACAGAGAAAGTGGAGGTGCCCAACTCATCCTTTTGTGGAAAAAGCAAGGAGTCTGCTTTATCCCTCCCTGTGCCCTCTATAAATTTCTAAAATACAATATGGCAGAAAATTCATACAATATAATTCAGTTCTAAGACTAGTGGCTGAGCAAAATCATCAATGGAGTGTGTAATACAACTGTATCAGGGTTTTTTTATTGAATATTCAGTAGTCACAAAAAGTGACTTCCCTGCCTAGAAGGACTTGGGGGTACTGGTGGATGAACGACTGGACATGAGCCAGCAATGTGAGTTCACAGCTTAGAAGGCCAACTGTATTCTGGGCTGCATCAAAAGAAAAAAACATTTCTAGCAGAGCTCGTTGCAATAGGACAAAGGGTAATATTTTTAAACTAAAAGAGAGTAGATTCAGACTGGATATAAGGAAGAAATTTTTTACAATGAGGGTAATAAAACACTGGCACAGGTTGCCCAGAGAGGTGGTATATGCCTCACCCCTGGAAACATTCAAGGGCAGGTTGGACGAACCTGGTCTAGTTGAAGATGTCCCTGCTCACTGCAGGTGGGTTGGGTTAGATGACTTTTAAAGGTCCCTTCTGATCTGAACTACTCTCTAATTCTATGAAAAACAGTTAGGCAGGAAAAAATATATAATAATAGGATATTCAGAATGGTATAACTAATTTCTGACCAATTGTGACTTAGGAACTACTTGAATGAGAGCTTATTCTACATTTTGTGTTTAACAATATTTGATTTTTTATTTATTTTTTGCAACACAAATTTGTTTTTTGAATTTATATTTAGATATATATGCCATGGTGAGCAATGAGGGTCTATAAATTAACTGTGCACCATATGAAAAAAGTGCAAAACTTCTATTCTAATCACTTTGCTGGTTTCTTTTCTGTTCAGTTCTCTATGCTGTAGCAGTGAAAAATAACAAAAGCACTAGACAGCTTCCAAAAAAAACATGGGTACTACTGGTATTGAAAAAAAATGAGAAGAAAAAGAGCCAGCAACTTTGCAATTAGAGTAATTAATGGCATTCTTTTTGGAAGTACTGAGCATTAACAGCTGTGTGGGAGGTGATAGTTCCTAGAACCAATAAGAACCCAACCATAAATGTACTCACAATGGATCCTAGGGAGTCTAATAGAATTGTTCTTAATTAATCACTACCTAGGTTTGCTTAGTCCTGTCTTAACAAAACTATATTTGATTATGTTCTGGATGGAAATAATCTTTAAAAACCTTGCCAGATTGGGGGTTTAGAGAATAGACAATGCCCCACTCATTTAGCAATTTTATGTCTCATTTTCATAGTGAAGTTAATCAATTAATTTGATGGAAGCAATATAATAAGATTGACTTATAGTCATAGTGAATCCTATTGGTTATACAGGGACTTTCTTGTGTATATGATATTAAAATTTAAATCCATTATATATCTGTTACTGACTGAAAACTGTCTCCTATACCATATAACATTTTTAATGGCATTCTCTTTTTTTTTTTTTCTAGTAAGACATAGTCTAAATAGAATTCGTACTGGTAGTTCATTGTATTCCTACCCAAGTCCCTTAGGTAAGAAACTATTCTACCTTCTCTTTTGCCATTATTACTCAATGTCTAATATAACAGGTTTTGTGGGTTTTTTTCCATATAGTCTTTCCTGGGCAGCTTATATCTTCCATTTAATTCTCAGCAGTCAGACCTTATTAATGGCTAAATATTGACTGAGACATATGAAAACGAGCTATTATATTCTCTGTGGAACCATTTTACATATCTTCAGTAAAGATCTCCCTATCTCTCAATCTTACAGAGATTTTATTGACTATATTCCTTGCTACTTTCATTTTTTTTCACAGTACTTTTAATAATGAAAAGCTTGCAGAAATAGCAATTCAAGTAGATTTTGAGCTAAAAAGAATCTTTATAATGCAATTTTTGCCTCTGCATTTCAACCATTTTATAAAAAAGAAGTCAGAATTGTAATATCTGATCTCACAACCCTTATTCCATTGAAAAGATAAATGTTACAAACCTTGGTTATTATTTTAAGAATAAAAATCACAATAGTTACTACTTGCCAAGCCTATTAGAAACATAAACACTAAGTATAGAGGGACATGGTTGTAAAGCATTCAGATAATGTGCTTTTCTTTTTTTTTTTTTTAAATATATTTAAAGTGTTAAGATTTGTACCCTAGTGAGTAAAAGGCATTTCATTAAGTTGACAAAATGAGTCAGATGATAATCAAGTGTTCCTACTCCAGTAAAGTAATAACACAGAGGCTAAATAAAGCATTAATAAAAATCCACACTATCTAACAGTGAGCTGTCCATCAATGTATTTTTTCTACTGTGCTAGCAAAATTATAGGGTAAAGTGACATAATAGGCTATTTCTCTGTCATGCAAAGGCCATATACTTTCCTATACTTGTTAAATGTGCAGCCATGGTAGATTAAATAATCTCATGTTGCCTGATACAGTGCTATTTTGAAATGGAGTGGGAAAGTGCCTCTGGAATGTAGAATGCCTTTTTATTGAACAAGGTTCAAAGAAGGTGGAATAACTTTTGCAGTTCACCATTTATTTTTCTTTGCTTTGCAAAGAAAAGAAATCACTTATAAATTCTCTGATAAATGAGCTGAATGGATGCCTTCTTTCACCATAGTTTCCACATCTATCACCGTGTCATGTTTTGAGTTATGTTATGTCATAAATTACTGTAGCTGTAAATCTTGACAAATTTTAACAGATAGAGCTATGTCTCATAACAAGAACATGCTAATAAAAAAAAAAAGTCATTTGATACTCCAGCGATGCTCCAGAATCCCTGGAATCTTTGTGAACAAATATGAACCAAACCAGCAAATTTAATTGGCTTTGTCTTTTTAACTTTCTAAGGATAGGAATAATTACATTGAGTGCTCCTCCACATTGTAAAATACATTTGAGGCAAGGGAAATTAGAAAAGAAGCATGACTAGTATCTTTCCATCATATAGAAAATTTGAATGTTATCCAATTGATAAATTATATCTTGATGTCTGACCTGAAGACCATGGAAGAATCTGGGAGTCATTTGTTGAATTAAATCAGCCTTTTATATCCCATTACTTCAAAAGTTAGATTTTAAAGTAAGTAATCTTCAGGAATATATACAGGTATTGTATTGTATTGTATTGTATATATATGTGGTGTGTTTACCCTATCTGAACACAGGTGCCCAACAAAGATGGTCTATTATCCTCCCTCCTCAGCTGGACAGGGGAGAAAAAAATACAACAAAAGGCTCAAAGGTTGAAATAGGGACATGGAGAGATTACTCACCAATTACTGTCACAGGCAAAATAGACTTGGCTTGGGGAAATTGAATTTATTACCAATCAAATCAGAATAGGATAGTGATAAATAAAACCTAAATCTTAAAACATCTTCCCTCCATCCTTCCCTTCCTCTCAAATTCAACTTCACTCCCAATTTTCTCTGCCTCCTTCCCCTGCATGGTGCAGGGCCATGGGGAAAAAGGGTCAGTTCATCAAAAGTTTCTGCCACTCCTTTCTCCTCATGGGTAGGACTCATCACACTCTTCCCCTGCTCCAGACTGAGGTCACTCCCATGTGAGACAGTCTTCCATGAATGTCTCCAATGTGAGTCCTTCTCACGAGCTGCAGTTCTTCATGAACTTCTCCAGTGTATGTCCTTTCCATGGGGTCACAAGTCCTACCAGCAAACTTGCTCCAGTGTGGGATCTTCTCTCTACGGGTCCATAGGTCCTGCCAGGAGCCTGCTCCAGTGTGGACTTCCCATGGGGGTCACAGACTCCTTCAGGCATCCACCTACTCTGGCATGGGGTTCTCCACTGACTGCAGTTGAATATCTCCTCCACTGTTAACCTCCATGGGTTGAAGAGGGGACAGCCTGCCTCACCATGCTTTTCACCATGGGCTACTGGGGAATCTCTGCTATGGCACCTGGAGCACCTCCTCCTTCTCTTTCTTCACTGACCTTGGTGTCTGCAGAGTTATCTCACATATTCTCACTCCTCTCTTCTGTCTGATGCTGATGTACAGCATATTTTCTCCCTTCTTAAGCATGTTATTCCTGAAGTGCTACCACTGTCACTGATGGGCTCAGCCTTGGTCAGCAGTGGGTTGTGGAGCCAGCTAGCACTGGCTCTATCAGACACAGGGAAAGCTTGTGGCATCTTCAAACAGGAACCACCCCTGTAGACCCCCTCCTACCAAAACCTTGCGATGCAAACTCAGTACAATTTATTTATAGGTGTACATACTAGCTTTGTAACAATGCAGCAAAGGTAGCATCAGGGAAATTATTAAGGAAGCTTATCTGGCAATAATGTCAATTAGCAGTCAGTGACCTGAGAAACAGCAGTTCTTTGATCAGTCAAACTGCCTACTTTCAGTGTTTAAAGCAGGTGCAGACATTGTCACATCAGGTCTGGATGTAATCCCTTCTCTTCATTGAGTATAGAGGGAATTTAGAGTTCTAAATTGGGATATTGACATCTAGAACCCAAAGTACATGACAGAATCTCCTGCTAGGTAGCCCCTTCCACCTAAGCCTTTAGAGTTTTTTTAATGACAAGATCTAGAAATTGTCTGGTCTCCATATGCAGCTGTACCTTCTGATGCTTGAGCATGAGTCTGAATCCCATATCCTTTAGAAAGACTCACCTACTGCTCTCCAGACAAAGCAGAAAATTAAATACTCCAATAGACATCCATGTGGATGGTATCAATGGGTAAAAATTGCCAGTGTGAACTGCTGTGTGGGGCAAAAAGTTGTGCTACATACAATCTATCTGACAACACAACAGGTTGAAACTTGCATCTGTATCAGGTGATGAAAATGTTTACTTGTGTTTACTGTCATGTTAAGGGTGTGAGTGAGATGTTTGCCTGCCACACTTTCTACATCATTTAACTTTGTGAAGACAAATGAACTTCCATTATTAGTAAATACTTAGAAGCTCAAAATACAGATCCATGATGCTAGCATTGGTTAGTCTGTTTTACATCTGAATAATTTAATTCCAGCTCATCTTTAATTGTTGTGCTTTAGCTGTGTCAGTGCAGCTTGATTCAGATCAGTGGGTGGTGGCTGTCATTGATAAAAATATAACCAGCAATTCTTTAAGAGGAGAATAAACATTTGTTCAGCACATATTCAAGTAGTACTTTATATGAAGTAGTTTATAACAAGTCATTTTAGTTTTGTGTGTTGCATTTTGAAGATGTGTACTTTTACAAGATCAACAATATTAAATAAACAAAAGTCTATTTACCTTGTGGACCTGATACCCAGAGAAAGGTCTGTACTGAATAAGTGTTCTCATTTCCTGGAAACAGTAAATTTTACTGTAAAGTTAAACTTTTCTGATATCTTTATATTTGAGGGAAAGAGTGTCAAAATGACAAAAAACAACAATCTTTGAGGACTGTTTGTTATAAAGTTTATGTCACATTGGTTTATCTTAGGTAAAAGAAAAAATAGGTTGTGAAAGCACAATATATTGCAAGGAAACAGCAACTGTGCTTGCACTTACACTTAGGACAGTTATTAGCTTTTCCCATAATTTTGTCATCTTGTCCTCATTTTAAGGTTCCACAAATAAAGGTTACACAAACACAAGTCACCCACCCTTCCCATCCCTCCTTTTCATACAATGCTTTCGACTTCATTACTAATAAGCTGCATGACTAGTCTTTCCATCCCTTATTTGCTTCATGGTATTTAATCTTCTCTCCACAGTGTTTAATGTCTGAAAGAGATTCCCTTTTTCAGTCTGATATACCTCCCACGGCTCCTCAAGTTCTTTATTAAATAATTTTTCCAAATTAAGGTTCCTTTAAGCTCTCTCACAGATCAAATTAAGCAGTTAGTTAAACATTTAGATAAATGGGAATTGAACTTGTGCTGAAATACTTTTGTGATCTGGACTGTAGATGTTAAACTTCTTTGTATTTATGCTATACTGCTACTTGGAACCTTTTAAAGAAAGATAAGGTTATTTCATTTTATGTAAGTAGTATTTCTTTAACCTAAGCTAAATTAATGTGGAACAAGAAGTATACTTCATGTGGTTTTCTGTTACAGAAATTAAACTTCTTACAAAAAAATGAGTTTACTAGAAAATCCTTTTGTGTTTTCCTACTGAAACAAAATAATTACATAACTCAGAAGTTTGACTTTCAACCCATGAATCATTTGCTGGGCTTTTAGTGGGACTATTTCTGTGTTTAGAATTAAGAGTATGAACACAAATTTGCCAAATGCAATACAAAACAATTCCTGTGAGTGAAATGTGATGTGTTATTTCCACTATAAGAAAACAAAAGATGAAGCAATATTTTATCCTATAGTTTAAATGCTTAGATGCAGACTTTATTTATGTATTTGGATACCCAAATTACTGCAAGCAGGATCACCAGTTTGGAAAACTCACTGTCTCACTTTCTGGATTCTTTCACAATAAATCCAGATTTTTTAAAAATAGCCTTTTTTCAAAGACTCAGACTACTACTAGACATTATTTTTCTTCATTCCTAATGAAATTGCCTGTCTGTACACAGCATATTTATTTGTGCCTGAATCCATTTCACAGCATCATATTAACAGGACTTTTCTTTGTTGCTGATTATTAAAGATTTTGAAGTACCCGTGCTTTTGTTTTCCTTTTAGCTTTGAAAAAAATGTGTCCTTATTTCATCAAGTTCAAATACCATTGAGTAGTGTAAGCTGAACCCAAGGATGTTTGATCTTATGAAACTAAGTTCTTTGATCAAATATACATTTTAATGTTGTTTGGGTTCTGATTTCAGAAAATATTTAAATGTATCAACATGAAGTTAAACTGCATAAGATAGCCTTATAAACTGTATGTATTCTAAGCTTCAAATAGCACCTTGAACTATCCGTAAGAATTAATGGATCGTTATCCAGGAAAGGCAAAGAAGGAAGAAAGTAGCTAAAAAGGACAACCAATGCTATGCTCCTAAGATCCTTCCTGTAGTAAAATGACTGCACACATGTGAAGAAAAGATTGGTCTAGATGAAAAATTGAGCAACAATGGTTTCTTTAAAGAATTTTGTTGGAGTTTTAAGGTCATTTCTATAATGAAAAATAATTTTGGAGCTGACAGAGTAACACTGCAGTCTGTACTAAAGGATAATTGGAAGAAATCTTAATTATTATTCTGATAAAGCCAGTTCCAAGGTCCAAACTTTGCTCTACCTGAGAATATTTTTTCTTAGGGCTAGAGAGTCAATTTTGTTCCCAGTGAGGAAGGTGCAAGTGATCTAGGATGTCAACAGCCTTTGGGTCACTGGCATAGTTCATACAATTTAACATTTGGAAAGATATTTTAGCAGGTTCAAAAGTGGAAACTATCTTTGAAGTTTGAAAGCAATGTCTTCCCATAGGTGTCAGTATGAAAAGTATGTTGAGTAATTAATGTGTGATGTAAAAGCCCAATGTCACTATACACAGATTTCTGATGTATTTAACATGGCATAGTAATTTATTTTTTACAGATTCTCTATAGCTATTTAAAGGGACAAAATAATTGTTGGGTTTTTTAAAGAAACTGATATAAACATGTTGCAAAGTTGTGTTAAGATACAGGTCCCCCAATAACCTCAGTGTTTATATACTTTGCAGAATTACTACATGGTTACAAAATTAATATCTTTGAGAGAATAGACTGAGAGGGCCATTCTTGTATACCACACACACACGTGATTAGAGCTTCTCACAAGTCAGCAGGTGATCTGTGGTTAATGTAAGGTGTGACATTTTCCTCTTAAGTGTGAGAATTGCATTGTGATACATGGATCTTTTAGCTTACATGATGTTTCTGCTTTTTTACACAATCTAAAAAAAAAAAAATCTGGATATTTCTAAGTTGAAAATTAAATAGAAAATGTGTTTCCCCCTTCTGTCTTCCATGTCAGAAAAGAAAAATTGCTGTCCAAACCAGGAATGTAAAAACCCCTCAAAACCCTATGGCCTTTTCCTATACATCTGTGCCTGTCCTGCAGATTGTTATTTTCCTATAAACATAACAATTCCTTGTTCACATGTTAGGTGAAAATTGATGTGCATTTTATGGCAGTATATAAAGGCAAATTATGAGTTCTTTGATTATTTCAATATTTTATAGTAATGTAAAAATGGGCTGCCACTCACTTTAAAAATGATTAATCATTTCGCCTCAGATAGAAGAGTTTTTTACAACCTTTTTATCTTCTAGAATATATAAATAATAATTCAGTATAGATGTCATCTTGTCCTGATTTCTCTTAAACAGATTTTCTATGATGGGATAAACTTTCACAGAGAAATCTCTTATTTTCATGGGTGACATACTCTTCGGCTACACTTGCCACGGATTATTAATTTTTTCATGTGGCAAGGGCAATATGAGACACTACTATTTAGTCAGAATAATGGATCTAATCCTTTTGGATTTACTGACATGGCCAGTCTATACCAGTGTTACAGGTAAGGCAAGTTGCTGTAGTATTTTATTCATGTATTTTGAAGAGCTACATATCTCTCAGGATCTTTCCTGCTCATGAAAATCTCTTGAATTCACTTGGAACTAGCATAAGAGGTGAAAAAGTGTTCCCATTATTTGCAGATGAATCAATGTAATTTTGAATGCATGAATTTGAAAAAGGCAATCTGTGAACAAATATTTTTACATTTTTTTTTTAAGTGCTAGAACATTTGCACTACCTTTTCTCTAAGTGGCAGTGATAAGGGCAGAATATAAGATCAGAATATAAGATAGTTTTCTTTTCCTTCCATAACCATATTTACAGAAATTCTTCACCATGGCTTAAGAGAAATCAGGTGCATGATCTTAAGATCAGCAGTCAAACTACAGGTTTGCTTTGAATTAATTTGTGCAAATGTCAAAGTTGTTGTGTTGACTTTACACTGGTATTATCCACATTAAAAATAGTCTCTTTAAAAAGAAATTTGTACTTAACTAATTGTCTGTTCCATCAATTTGGGTATGGTTTGACAGTGAAAACCAAGTGAAACTAAGATGCTTCTCATTCTTATACCATTAACAACATAGCTCATATTATGCATGTGAGGTCACCTGTGCAACTTTGTAGCTTTCATATTTTGCCTTTAGTGACACTTCTTATGAAACACCTTTTCACCTGCGCTAAATAATTCTGTTGGAATAAGAAATAGGATCACTCACTCTTAGCTGTTTGTTCTGAAGTAATGACAGAAATATTAATGCCCTCTGATGCCCTGAAATAAACACTACTGAAAATAAGGTAATTCATATTTTATAGGATCTGAATAAGAGTGACAAAATGAATTCATCTAATTTAAAAAACGTCAGATGCGCTTTTAATATTAACATGAAGAGTTATGAGGCTGAATCCAAGTTATAAGTGACAAGGTGCTGGTTTTATGAATTTAAAAACTGAATTTAAGGACAAGAAAAACATTTTATACAAGAAGATAATCCAGGATTGCAGACAAGTGTATGTACAAAGCAAATACACAGTTTCTTTGGAAGTCAAAATGAGGAAGTAATCCGCATTTTTTTCCCCCCATTCAGATTAGAAGATGGGGAATAATGGCTTTTGTAACTGACTGCCTCTCCAAGTTCGTAGACTTGACATTTGAATTTCTCATTGACCATAAGTTACAGAGCAATAGAAATATCTATAATGAGTGTGATACTTATCAAATGGCTTATGAGATCTTGGTTCAATAAACCAATTTTATGAAAGCAAATAAACACAGGTCATATTAAGCTATATTTTCAAACCATAGACAATAGACTCAATTGTTGTTCAACAATTAAATGTCAAAATAATGGATTTACTTATTTCTGTTGTATGAAATAAAAATCCATGTAACACTAGACATCAGATTCAGCTTATAACAGAGGTAACATAAAAAAGAAGCTTACATAATGCAAGATTGAATCCAATTTACTAACAGAGTTCTTATATGTGATTACAGGTACCAGTAAACATGTTCTGCATTCAAGCAGTTTGTGAATCCATAACCCAAACGTGCTGGATTGCAACACAGGGAACATTTCTTAAAAAAAAAAATTAAAAAAAAAGATAAAAAAGGAAATATGGCTATTAGAATTCATGAAAGAAAATACTAAGAAATGTGGAAAAAGAATTCAAAACATGTACTGGCTTTTAGAAGGCTTTTGTGAACGTAATTTCCTTCTCAGATATTAGAGTAACACTTGGTAGAAAAATGTTGAGGGCTGTCCAGTGGTGGAGCCCAGCAGATCAATTTGATTGAAGTTCTGTATTTGGAGAAGCTGAAGAATTATCGCTCCTAACATACAAAAGAACAGGGTCCTTTCAAAACTAGGCACACTAAGAAGTACTAAGAATTACAGCTTATTCATCCTGTGGTAGAGTCTTAAAATTGCAGAGTATCAAGAAGAAACTGAAGCAGTTTTGACTATTTCATAATAAACAGAAGAATAAAAAAAAATTAAAAAAAAAGAAAAAAGAAAAAAAGCCGCTTAGACCTCTCACCATTGCACTACACTGTTACTGATTCCTTTCAGAATGGTTTCTACTTGCCTCTCATTCATTTCTTTCCATTGTTAAGTTTTCTTCTGACTTAGTTAAATCTTCACTGCCTACTGAGATGAAGCATGTGATTGGAATACAAATGACAGGAGAATGTCGGATCTGGGTTTATTTTTTCTGGCTTAATCAAGCACAGGTCTAAAGTTGTTATTATTTTAGATAAAATAAATTTGAAGATAGCACAATATCCTGCACAGTGAAGCTTAAGAAAAAGACTAATTTTCAATTGCTACTAAAACTAGTTTTTGTGACAGAGAAAATGCAAGTATTCCCTTTCATCATCGGGTAGAAATTTTGTATCAGTTCTAGCCACACTTAATTAATGGAGGTAGAAGAAAAGGCCAAAATTGGTTGGGTTAGAATTGTCTGTTTCTGCTTAAAATGCCAGAGTGATTAATGAAGTCAGGAATAATGTCAGCATTCAAATTTTATATAAGCACTGTTTAGCTGCGTGCTGAAACCAGGGTAAATTCTTCTCATTCTTATTTTGCAATTGCATAAATGAGTTGTATAAAAATAAAACAGTGAAAAGTCATGCCTTAATTTGACTTTGTGGATATTTTTTTTTTTGCTGACTTACATGCCCATGACCACTTGGAGGGAAATCCAAGATTGTCAAAGCCAGTCATTTGTCTTGGTCATTTTTCTGGGCCTGGTACTGATGAATGTCTTTATTAATTAATCATTATAATAACCAGATTTTACACCTCATTCAATAGAAGCCATTTTATTCATAGTACTAATGTTACCAAAGATGTGATATAGTGTGGCTTTAATGTAAATCTTTACTTTTCATCCTCAAGGAGAAAAAACCCAAGAAAATGTTTTCGGACACCAGTAAATAAAGGAATGTAAGAGAAAATCCCCCACAGAACAAACATAAAATCTAAAACATGGAGTTACAGAATGTTGTTTCCAGACTAGCTTTTATGTTTTCTATTTATTTAAAATTACAAAGTAACAATAAGACTGAATATAAAGCTCTGCTATCATTTGCTAGGAATATTGGATAAATACACTTAATCACTAAAATAGCCTTACTGTTGAAATTTAAACAATCCAGGGCAAGATTTATCAAAATTGTTCAGTATTGACAGAACACTGAAAGAAGGGCTTAATACAGACATGTACTCATAACTCTAGGCAACATAAATTTAGTCCTATATGGGGAAAATATATATCCTGGGAAAAATAACTCCCTATGAAATTCACATATTCAAAAGGGGACAAAAACAAGGGGAGAACAGCAGTATGTGCAACAGCAAAAATATTTCATATCTTCTGAGCCATTGTAACAGGCCACAAGGCACTTCAGCATTTCTGTCTGTAACAGTGAAAATGTGGAGGTTGGAAGTAAATGTAAAGTCCAGCAGCTATGCAGAGTGAATAACTGTAAATCCTAAAAGTTGGTATCATCCTAGAAAATTGCAATGTGTCCATTAAGGTGTTTCACAGGGTCCTGTTTGACAAGATATTTTAAGAGTTAGATTACATTGCCACTCTCCTCACCTTACCTTGTTTACTCAGGCATGGCACAGTAAACTTACTGTGGTTTTATCTGGGAATATGTTTTATTTTCCAAATTTTCTCCTCAGCAAGATGGTCTGAGTGATTCACATGAAGAAATCAGCAAAAGGCTTATAAAGTAAAAAGTATGTATTATATTACATACAATATTCTTCTAACTCTGTTTTTTACACCTGGTGTAGTATAACTAGGACAGATTTCATATGGTATAAATTCTGAACAATTACTTTGTTACACAGAATATTTTGGTGTTAGAAAGTTATTTGATAACTGCCAGGTTGCTACAAATTTTAAAAGCTGGGATGAAACTAAGTCACTGTCAAGAACATTTTCAGCTGTGACACAAAGGTGCTATGAAGTTAATTGGCAATGGAAAGAAATCTTACAAAATCCAAATATCATTTTATTATTGAAACCAAAGCGGCTTCAGCATGACCCTGTAAAGCAGTGTATTGATTTTCAAGTTCTATTATTACTGTGCTTTACCTACCTATGATTCCAGGTCAGCTCAATTTTCAGAAAGGTCTGAGGTCAAATACAGATTTACTCATCCCACAAAAGTGAAAAAAATAAGGTTTAGATGTGTACACACAAAGACTAGATGCATAAAAAGGCATAATTCTATTGACAATCATTGGAGTAGACTAGCAGTACAGGGGTACAAACAGGGAGGAGCAAGTGATACACCAGTCTGTGCAGCATTGTAACACTGCATCCTTTTACACCCATAGGTGCTTGAGGCTACAAAGAGAAGTAGAGGTACCCTTGGGCTGGGAACATGTTTTCATCAGAATTGCAAGAAGTGGGATTTAATAAGGGAGAAGTGAAAAATAGCAATTCCCAGAAATATATGATTGTATTACAATTTCAGTGTTTGGTTTAGAGTTCTGTTTCTACTGAAGATATTGCTGTGTTACATGGGAACCTAGAGGCCTTAATTAAGGCTAGATTCCCACTAGGCTAAATACAATTATATATATACCTGAAGACTTTACAGAGGATAGGACAAATTACCTACAGCTTATAAAGTAGAAATGACTTAAAAGTTCCAATAATATTCTGAACAGTAAGCCTTGAGAAAACTTCAATAGCAGTCAACAGTGAACCTGAATGACAGAACAGGTTATGCAGTCTTTATTTGTAAATAATGAGTCTATTTTATGTGTATAAATCTTTTTTTGGTATAAGCATGGCCAGATGAATCTATCATGTTAGAAACTGGTAAATGGTTTTTCACTGTCTCCTAAGTTCAAAATATCCAAATGATTTTCTTTTTTTTTTCACTCAGAATTATAGGGTCATGCTGAGACTGAAAGCATATCCAATCTGTTTTAGCCCTAAAAATAAAGAGTTTTCAAAGTTAGAAGGTATGAAAACCACTGTCCTTTTAAAGTTTTTATTTTACTGTGGTAAAACTGTATGGGTAGTTAAAGCAAACCATTACTGTCAGAAGTGAACATGTGTGAACAATGATCAGTAATGCCAGCAAGGGATTTATGATGTAGCTCTAAATTAATATTTCATATGCTTCATTGTGTATGAGTAAAGGCGGTAAGAAGATTTCCCTATGAAATGATCACAATGTCTGTCTTCTCATGTCCATGGGAAAGCGGACTCTGCATGATGGGTTCTCGTCAAAATAGCACCTAACCTAAAGGGAAGTTATGTGACAGACCAGTAAGCATATGTCTTGGTTTGAGTGAAAACAGAACCACTGCTGGATCTTGTGCACCACATTGGGGGGTGCAGAAAAGTGAAAGGCCGCACCTGCAGGGAGGAGTGGACAGGGCAGGTGACCCCAAACTGACCAACGA
>JANHGN010006663.1:56631-75803 GCA_024605025.1 Megaceryle maxima | reverse complement strand
GGCGGTGGCGGCGGGCGCGTGCGCGCGGCACCAGGGCGAGAGGCGGGGCCGCCCTGCGGGTGGCCCGGGCGGGAGCGGCGCACGCGCCTCGGTGGGGGGCAGGCGGAAGGTAGCGGGGTTTCGGCGTCGGCCGATTCGCTAGGCGCGAGGCCGCTGTGCGCCCCCCCCTTCCCCCGCCCGGCGGCGCCGCGCCGCGTTCCGCGATGAGGACGTGCCTGCCGGCGGTGGCAGCGGCGTGCGCGCGAGTGTGAGGGCGCCGCCGCCGGAGCTACTGCTGCGTCCGCCAAGATGGCGTGCGTGCTGGAGGCGCCGCTCCGCATGAGCGTCCTCTCGGTGAGTGCCGCGGACCCTGCGGCGGTGCCGCCGCCGCCCGGCAGCGCAGCCGTCGCGGAGAGCGCCCGCCCGCTCCTTCGCTGCTGGGCTCGGCCTGACCTTGGCCTTGGTGGGGGCCGGGCCGCGGGCCCTGCGGGGCCCCCCGGCACCTGCTGGGCCCCTTTGTGTGGTGGCGGGGGGCCCAGCGGACCGGCCCCGGGGCCGGGAGTGGGCCTGGCGGGCTGCGGTGGGCCCCGGGAGTGGCACGGGCGTCGGCAGGGCGCTCGTTTCCGTGTCCCCTCCCGGTCGCAACAACTTCTTGTCAGAGCGGGTTTTCTTTTCAAAACGGCGTTCCCCTCCTTTTCTGAGGCGTCTGTTCTCTTTTTTTGTTAGAGGTGCTGGGTCCTTTGAATGTATTTTTACCTGATGACACGACTTGGGCTTTTCAGCTGTTTTCCTGTAAATGCTTTTAGTCCTTCTGAAACTCCTCTTCGGCAAAAAGAGGGGTTTTAGGCGTTATTTTGAACTGTAATAACGAGGCTGCGGCAGAGGAGAGGGGGGTCTCTCTCAGAAGCGTATTGGGCTGGCAAAGCATCCGCTCCCAGCCTCTGCTCGCGAGTGGGTGTTGTGGTGAAACGCGGATCTTCTCGTAATAGCTCTTCGGGATCTCGGCACACGGCCTTGTTGGCTTTTGCTGCAGAGAGGACACCGATACGTTGTTGCATTGGTGGGCAGGGCGCTGGTGTTGGGGAAGGGGTCTTAAAACTACCACGTTTCCTTTCCCTGGGGAAAGCTGACAGTAAGTAGAACAGCCGGTGTTGCTTGCCCAGTCCCTGCTGCTCATCAGTGTCCTGCACTGGGATTAACAATGCAAAAGGTACAGTGCGGATATTGCTTAAAAGAGCCGAGCTTTGGGGTTCTCTTTTTTTACTTAAAATTTCTTACTAATTAAGGGAACTGTGAAACTGATAATGAATTCTTCATTTTTGTGGACTATCTGAAAAACTTGCTTGTCTGGATATGAATGCTCTTTTTCTAGATATTACAAGCCTAGTACTTGAGAGGGTGAAAGCCAGGATATTCTAGAAACAGAAAGCAGTGGGATCTCTGAAGTCCAGAAGACTTTTTCATATAAATACATAGATCAGGTAGATTAAATGCTAATGCAGTTCTCAAAAATATTGTCTTTTATTTCACGGTAGGAGTTTATCTATAGAATGTTTTGGGCCTAATTTAATAGTATTCCTGGAGACAAAGGAGTCTTGTTACCTCTAGATGGTTCTTATTTTTATCAGTTATGTGAGATCACAGGCAAGGAGCTGTTCCAGCTTCTGACAGCATGGGGAAGCAGGAGCAGGTTCAGCCCAAGAGTAGATACTTGCAAAAGCAAGTAGGAGTTTTCAATTCCATTATAGCTTCTTTCAAGGAAAACTCATAAGGAAAAAGTGGGAGAAGCCTAATAAAAAGTTGAACTGGCAAAAAGACAAAGAAAAAAAAAAAAAAGTGAGATAATGGAAACACACCCTTGCACATGTTTCATGAGAACCTGGAGGGAAAATTCCCTTTCCCACCCTTGTTTTTTGGAACGCTTGCCATATCCAACTTTGGATCTTCTCAAAGAGAATAACAAGTCATTGGTGCATAAATGTTTAGCTTACAAGCATGGTCCTGTTGCTGAGAAGAGAGTTGACTTTGTCTTATAAAGTAGTTATGGGAATGCTATAGAGAATGCTGTGCTGTTGTCCCTGTTGGAGTTGTGTGGGACAGAATATAGGACAATCTCTGAAATGTTTGTATACTTTATCATAAAGTAAGTTACAGGAAAATGTCTTGTATCAAGCTTCCTTATTTTTGAGAGCTTGTTTGTGGGCATGCTTCTTGAGCAACATTAACTGCTCTTACAAACTTTTTCTTTCAGGAATTCATGTTTCTTATATATAGTAATTAAACATAGTAAGATTTGAATTTAAGGTAGTGCTGATAACTGAGGTAGACCCTTTTTGCATGTTGTGTTCATAAGCAGCACTGTCAGCTTGCTTTGACTCCTAACACAGCATTGTGTCCTTTAAGTACATCATTGTCTTTAAATCGCACTTGAACACAGGTTTAATTCTTTGTTTGCTCAACAGTAACATACTACTCATTTAAATATGATTCTGAGGTTTTACTGATATCTTGCCTGATTGGCTTTGTAGACTTGCTGCTGCATTAGCCATTCCTGTTTGTCCGCTGTTCTATGAATCAATATAAAGTGTTACAGTTGATTTTTTTTCTCTTTCTCCACAGGAGGTAACGGCTAGTAGCCGCCACTATGTTGATAGATTATTTGACCTCGATCCTCAAAAAGTCCTGCAAGGTGTCATGTAAGTCATCTGAAATGCACTTGGGCTGGTGATTGTATATGGGCTAGGTTTACTTGAATTCCACTAGAGTTTTATGTCAAGGACAAGAAGCTCTTCCTATCTTTTTGAGAAATCTTGTTGGAAAATTTTAATGCAGACTTGATGATATTGCTTTAGCAGACTGTCCCTCTGTAGTGCACGTGGTTCATAACGCAGCCTCCCAGTTGCCAGAAATGAGGTTACACATTCTGTGAGCATGCAAGTTTTGTTTGAATACATACATTCCTTTTGTCCACCTTTCACTTCTCTTCCAGGTCTGTTAATACTCCTTTCTCTTATTCCACTGCCAAGTCAGTGTACCTGCCTCTTATTTTTGCCCTGCTGCCATGCCTGAGTGTTGGCTTTTTTTATATATATAAACATGGATTCTATCTTGCCAACGGGATCTGTGAGCTGGAAGGAAAATACTTGCATATAAATCAGATGCTGAATAACAGTAAATTGCTGTCTGTGGCTATCTAGCAAAATACCAGAAGACATCGAAGGACCAAGTGGATCAAAAATCCAGGATGTGTTAGTTAGTGTCCCTTTGAAATGGATGAAAAACACAATATACATAAAACTGTCCTGGAAACTTTACTGGTTCAAACACTGCCTTATCTGCATAAAATCTTACGGTACACCACTGTAGCTATATAGAGGTTCTTAACTCCTCCCTATAGGAGAGTCTGGTTTTGCTTCCACCCTTTGGCTGCCTTAGTCCACTACTCATAAGCACTGATGTGGTGGTCCTGGGGCAAGGATGTGTCTTGTCCTATGTCCAAGTGGGTTGACTGAACCCCTCTTTCCTCCTTGGCAGATACTTTGAGATTTGGGTGGCACTCCCACTCAGCTGTCCTTTCTTTTCAAAGAATTGGAACCCACAACCCTTGGTGTAATCCCTTCCCTGTCTTTTGAGGTGTTATTCATACCTTTTGCAGTGTTACTGATGTCCCAGAAACAAGTGTTCTAGGGAGTAAATATCTTTGTCTTGGATAATAGCTGAAATTCTTCATCTTGTCCATGGACGTCAGTGGATTCTATGCTAAGATGCTTTTCTTGCATTTAAAGACAAGAAAATACTGATTTATTTAGCAGTAGCTTTCCAAGGGCTGATTTGGGTGGTAAACTGTATTTTTGATGTTATGGTTAAAATCTTAATTCTGAAAGTGTATCTTTCTTGACACTCATGCAAATTCTATGTGGTAGGTTTGTTATTTTCCAGATATTGGTGGATAAGTGTGAAACAGTCCAATTTATAAAATACAGAATTTAGAATAGTCTATATAAAAAAAAAATCTGTCAATCCAAGATTCTTTTTGGGCAGAAAATGCCACTTTTCTTTTCTGTCTTTGACTTCAGAGTATCTGAAGAGATACTGAAGTTGGAATGACCTGATATTTGGGGTGGAGTAGAAGAGGATTAAAGTTCTACCAGAAGTGTCTGTCAGAAGCTTTACCAGATATTTTTGCATGCTTTGCTGAAAATCCCTGGTTCCTAAAATGTGCTGCTGGTTTTTTTTTTTCTTTTTTTTTTTTTCTGCATCTTGTCTGAAAATACTGATGACCTATATTTTTATTTTGATTGATGGATCTGTACAAGTATCAAGCATCAGAAAATAGCCTGTCTTAAGAGGCTTTGTTTCTGCAGATTGTCACAATAGTCCTGTTTTTCATATGCTATAAAAGACACTTGAACAAATAACTTGAATTTTGTACTTTTTTAATTGCATCCTTGTAATTTTAATGAAACCCAACTTCTGAATGAGGTTTGATAAAGGTAAAATATAGCTAAATGTTTCTTGAACTTGAAAATCGTGCCAATCCAGTTGTAATCTTGTAACCTGAGAAAGCTTTTAATTACATATTCTGAAAGTATTTAAATGATCAAATATTTTCCTTTCTTTCTCATGAATTGTCAGAGAGGTTGTGTTCAGAATCTTCTTTTGTTCAGACAAGAAAGTCTTACCTGACTAGGAGATTTTTCCTTTTCCTCCTCATGAGAAAACTGAGAAACCATTTCCCTTTTGTCTAGCACTGCTCTATGTGATTCTTTTCATCTTACTTCAAAATGTCAAGTTTCTCGCAGAACTTTTGGTCGCGTCATTTCTGTCACGTTCATCTGGGTATTGGTATTAGGTAGGAATGGGAGAATTGTGTACCTGCCAGGAAATCATGAATTGCAGTTCAGGATTTGAAACCTTGAGATCCTCACAAGGTTGAAGGCTGCCTTTTGGCAGTTACCTGATAGCTAACTATTTAAAATGTGCAAGGCCCCCATCTTCATGCCCACATCTGTATGGCAGTGTGTGTATTTACTTTCTGTTTAATGTCTTATGAGCAAGCTTAATATAGTAGTTTCATTTTGTAAACATAAACTCTACACCGTGGCCACGTGTATGCTTGCGAGGCCTTAAAGGTTTGCTTTGTGTCTACTTACGTGTTCTTCTAAACCTTGTATCTTCTTATTATTCTACAGTTCAAATTTTCTCAAATGTGCCTTGACTGCGTTCTGCAAGGTCATCATTAGGGTCAGGTATGCAATTATTGAATGCATTTAGTGTTGACAGTGCATAGACTACCTCAGAAAGATATTGTAGGGGATTAAATACTGTATTCTTTTTGAAGTTCTCTTAAATGTTTTGCTGTTACTGCCAGAGGGCCATAGATAACATAGATAGCTGTAAAATTCTGCATTATTAGAATAGCTTCATTTGTCCCAATAAGGTTGCTGCAGTGTCATCCTGTGTTGTGCAGTGTGGCAGTTGTGGGTGTGTTTTGATTTTTTTTTTTTTAAACAATTTTGGGTGGTGATCCTTAGGCTGTCATTTGCTTTTCACCTGGTCTTAAGCTCAGGACCACATTGTTCAGATCCAAGACTGATACCTATTTTTGTCCTCTAATTTATTTGTTGGTTAGAGGCTTCAAGAGACTTTGTCATGCTTACATTTAGCCTGATGTCTTCCAAGAGGCAATCTATCATTTTATGGAGGGCTATGTAACTCCATCTCAAGGGCTGGTTTTGAGAGAAGCATTCTGTCTAACAAATCTGGTTTACTCAAGGTTCCAACTGTTTCTCATCAGGCTGCTCCTCAGCAGTCAGAGGGTGTCATCTTTTAAGTCTTGTGAATAATAATTTTTGTGGTGCACTGAGAATTCCTATGCTACTGCTGTTTCTGTCCTTTATGGATGTGCTTATCCAACCAGCTGGAGTTTCTAGACAAGGATTTTCCAAATTTGTGTGAGTATTTTACTTCTCGGGAGAATGAAAGAAGCATCCTATAGAAATGGCACTTGGTACTGAAGAATGAATTTCAAAATGAGTGTGCTTTTCCCCAGAGAGCAGGTCTAGTGGTGTGATGGGAATACTGGCAAGTATCTACACAGAATATTTAATTTGAGTTATATATACTTTCTACATAGTATGATTTTTAGTGTTTGAGGACTGATGTTGTTGATAAGAAAAGTATAATAGTTGGCATAAGGGTAAGAACTTGTGGACCACTTTGTATCTGACATGTTTTTAGGGTCCCTGCAGAGGTAGACGTGACAGTGCTGCAGTGGTTAGTGGTGGTGCTCAGTGTTTTGAAGACTCTGAAATGGACATTTTAGTACAAGCAAGATGATTGGGCTTCTTAGATGCAAAGTTATGTTTATGTTAAATGCTCCTTTAGGGGACAATAGACTTGTACTTGCATTTGACTGAAGATGTGTTTTACTGCTTGCTTCTTCAAACATTAGATAATGGGAGGTAGTCAATAACAAGAAAAAAACCCCACCCTATATTTTAAGTAGTAACACAGCTTTTGTGGAACCTGTCTTGTATCTCTCTTGTGGTTGGTTGCTTTGAAATTCATTTCTAACACCTCAAACAGTATGTGTTTTTTACAGCCAGTTTTTTTCATTTGCATATTCTTGCATTTGAAAAAAAATGGTCCAGGCACGTGTTTAGATGACTGTATAATAGTGTCTTGTATTTCTCAGCTATGGCAATTGGAACAAGAGCATCAGTGCAGTGTTCCACACATCTGTAGGGAAAGCTGTGTGAGATACAACAGGCAGCTTCATGGACTGGCAAGAGAAAGAAATTCCCATCTCAGTTCTAATGGAGCAACAACCCCCTTCAGATAGTTATGAAGAGCCTCGTGGCAACTGGGCACTTCCAAAGCTAAATTTTCTTTAGGAGTTATGTTTGGGTTTTTTTTGTAGTTTTTTGGTTTTGGTTTTTTTTTTTTTTTTTTTGCATATTACAGTTTTTATCAGAATGGCTCTATAGAAATAGGGAAGTCCTTAGAGGATTGTTCCTGTTATACTTTGTACATTTTTGATTGATCCCATTATCTCCTAGGCAGTACTCTGTAGTAAATGCATATGCTTTCAAGTGCAGTAGCGAACTTTGAGATCTAACTGGCTAAGAACAAGTGATGTGATTTCTTGAAGCATTGTTTTTGTGCAGTGTCATTTGTGTGTTGAGGGAAGAGTCTCCCGAGTCTCTTCTGTTGACACTTTGTGAACTGCATGATAGCTTTTTTTGTGGCTTGGAAATGGAAACCTTGTCCTTTAGTTTGCACAATCTGACAGAAATCTGAGCAGGTTTAGGTGATGCTGAGAGGGTGCTGGGAGCATTACTCCATTTGCTGATTTCTCCCTTTCAAGAGGTAAGCTGAGCGATCTAATAGCTAGACAAGCTTGTCAGAGTGATAAAAGACAGAACTGAAAGACCTTAAACATAATTTGAGAATTAAGTAGTGCTCTATGTAGAGTGGTTTTCAATATAATAGGTTTTGTAGAGTCAGATGGAAGAATAGCGTAGAGGGAAGAGAGGAAGATGCAGCAGGAAGAAAGTGTGTTCCTCTCAGAATAAGATATTCTCACTTGTGTGCTTTCTTTATAATGCTGCAAGAGGTACAAATGCATAATACTAGCTTTTTGCAAGCAAATTATGTATTGTAACTCCTGTCTGTTATTCAGAGATAAGCTAAACATTAAGAAATGTGGTATACCTCTTAGGCTGAAGACTGGTAGCCAAACTTAAGAGCGTTGCTTAATATTTCAAGGCTTGCACTTGCCACCGAGCCTGTGAGAGAGGACTAATGATTAATGAATCTGTTGCTGCCTTTCAGAAGGGCATGAAGATGCTTTTCTCCAAAATCCCTCTCCTGATGCCAACTTCAGCGTAGTGATGCTGTTGCCGTGATGATTTCAGGCTCTAAGTAGGATGAGAGAAGAGAAACAATGTCTATGAGACTAGCTGATGTAGCTGGAGAAAATCGAGTGTTGGTCACAAAAGTCTTGAGATCTGAGTTAGAAGTGGTAAAATTCAAGATGAGCACAGTTGAAGAGTCTGAGTTGAGGTCAGTCAGAGTTTAACTTAATTTTATTAAAATGCAGAGGAGAGGTGGTTGCCTGTGAGGGAGGGCAAAATGTATCAGGTACCTGAGAGTAAAATAGTTGTTAAGCCCTTTGTGGGGGAGTGGAGTGTCATTATTAAGACTGAACTAGAGAGTGGGCCTGAGGCACACGTGCTACAAAGTCAGCAGTGCTACTTAGTTTGCGATTCTTAATATCTGGAGTTTGATTTTTTTTTTTTTCCTAAGTTGCCAGTTGAAATTGATTGGAATCATCATTAAAAAAAAAAGGAATGTGTTTACTTTCCAAAGCAAGCTCATTTTCAGTTTGCAGTATGGAACTGTGGTCTTTTAGACTAGCTCCCTGTAAAGGGCTGACATTTCCAGTAACATTAAAAGGACAGAACTATATTTACTGATTAATTTGTCTCCCAGATGATTATTTCAGTATGTATGCTGTATTGCTGGTGCTGATGGTAATTTAAATGTGTTGAAAATGATTTATTTATTTATAATAAATGGGAGGAATTGTAAAGTATCAGGAAGGCTAGCTGGTAAAATTACTTGCTAAAACCTACTTCAAACATGCATTGTCTGAAATGTCCAGTAGCTCTCTGTTATATGGAATGGGAGTGTTTATTTGGATATGGGTAAATTAGTGTGTTTCTGTCCTAGTGAGCACTTAACACCTATTTGAAAAGGAAATTTAGACATGACTAAAGCATATAGAGGCCTGTACATCATCTTAGCCATTTGGAACTAAAAATCTGAGGTTATACTTCCATTTCAGACTTTAAGGTATTATAATCTAATAAGTAGGAGCTGTGTCAAATTAACAGGTTTTGATGATCCTTTAGTGATAACTGGCCTAAGCTGAAGTGAGCAGAGTATCATATAATATTACAGGCTCATATTTGAGGGCAGCTAAGCAGGTATTGGAAGGCCATTTTAACAAGTCTTCCTGTACTGAATGAAACTTAAGAGTTCTTGATGTGAATGACTTGTGGTGGACAACAGTCTTTTGTTAATGAATGGTGGGCTTAAAATGGGAGAATGGACAAAAAGAACTTCAAATCAAGAGACCGTGAATGAAAAATAGTGATAGAAAAATGTAGTGTTACAGGATGCCTCCTCGTTTAATGGAATTTAATTAAATATTTCAACTGTGGGCAATACTGCGTAATGCTAAAGGCACTACTTCATCCTGGGAGGGAAAATATCCTTGGGGGAGATAGAGACATTAAAAAAAAAAAAGTAACACCATTAATTCTATGTGATATTTTGGGTCATTCCTCTGAAGCAGCAGTGGTGAAGACTGTTCTTTTCATGTGGTTTGGCTGTTTCAAGATAACTGTGAAAAAGTATTTTGCTGATCTGGCATCACAGAGAAGGAGAGATCGCAGTTTCTGAGAGTTCTGCTGAACAGCAGCAGTTCTCTGCAAAACTCTTTGTATCGTTCTTTGCTGCTACAGCCTAGTTTATTTAATAGCAGAGATTGATACTGAAACTGAAATGCTGATAATAGAGAGCTCTAGCAATGGTTTGTGTGATTTTGGTTTGTTTGTGTTTTTGTTTGTTTTGTTTTAGTTTAAAATGTTTACATAATAAAAGCTATCTAAACTCCCATCCTCTGCTGGCTTCAAGCATTTTAAATTTGAACTACATCATTGTTAAGGTTGACTAGGAAGTTTTTCTACCAAGGAGTGATCTTATGCAACTTGTAGCACAATTTCAAGTCTTAGTGCAAAGGATGAGGCAATAAAACATGCTTGAGAGAGAGGTGGGAAAAGCAACATCTTCTATTTTGTCAATCAACCTAGAGATTTGAAAGGAGCTCAAGCTATAACTGCAGCCAAAAACACAGAGAGCTTAAGTTGTTAAGATTGGTGTAGGCTAGCCTGTGAATTGACTGATGTAAGCTCTTATATGGAAGTAAAGATTTGAGGCAAGAGGTTTCTTCAGTCTGTCACATGCACACACAGCAAGACAAGTACTGGCATAGATTTAGGGCAGGAATAAGGTATAAATATTTCTAACTACAGGTGTGGATCATTGAAACAGCTTACTTTTCTACTTGGTAGACTTGCCTTGGCAAGAAAACTTATGACAGGTAAGTTGCTCCTCCAAAGAGGATACTTCAGATAGGAGTTTAAGTGGTTTCTGTGGCATTGTGATATGGAGAAGTTGGATTAAACAAGGACTTTTAGTGTTATGTATGTTAAATTCTACTGTTCTACATTGCTGTAATTATAGCCATATGCTGGTTTGCTACAGCACTTTGATTGTATGCAGTGTATGAGAGAACAGAATCAAGTTTGGGCACAACCATGAATTTAGGATTTCCATGTTTAAATGTTGAGTTTTAGTTTGCACTGTATGTTAATTATGACGGTTTCAAAATGTTAAAACTCGTTTAAAGAAGTTGAGTAACAGTGTCTTTATGTGCTACTTTGTTCTTTTCTGTAAAATAATGTTTTTCTTTGCATCAACTGCTATTTTTTTGAACGGGATTAGAAATCTTAAAACTTTTCTTTCCAACCTGATGATTAACCTTAAAAGTAAGCTGATTTATGATTTCTGTGGTTTGCTCGAGTTGGCAGGAGTTTTAAACATTTTACTCAATTGGTAGTACTAGTAATCATGGTAGTACAAATATGCTCCATTCTAAAAGAGCAGAAGACAATACGCTTCTTGAGTAATTAACAGATATTCAAGTTGTAAGTGTCCCTTTTAAAACTAATTCTGTCAAAATAATGACGGACGTATTTTAACATGCAGAACTTGTCATTAATTCCTGTTGTTGAATTTTTGCATCTGTCTATAAAAATGGGAAAGTGAGAGGAAAGGAGAAGGAAGAGGAGGCAAAAGCTATAGAAAGTTGAAATGTCAAAAAGTTTAGCTCTCCAGTTAGCTTCTGACTCAAGTTCAGCCAGCCCATGTACCATTTGCTTATATGATACTGAAATTTAGAAACTCAGGGCAGACAGTTTTTATTTGAGCTACGTCCTTGTATCAGTTACTAGTACCTCAACGTTTTAGATATTTGCATTTTGAGTTTTTGAAAACCTTTTCAGAATGCCGCTTTGTGTCATTATGTTGTTAATAATTTTGATCAGCCTCTGGTAGATAAATTTTCTGGTCTAGCAATGCATTGTTTTGGATGCTTCCTCTGTGTGTGTAATTGTCTCGGAATCTGTTGTAACTATTTCAGACTAAAAGTGAAAGCATTGACTTGAAGTGTCTAGGACTACTTTTCTTTTTGTGATTGTTCATCTCATGTTTAATATCCTTATCTGTCTAGGAACCTCTTAAATATGGCTACATACTCAGTTTTAAAAAGATACAACATGAGACAATATAATGGAGGCTGTTTATTTCCTCCTCTTCTGTGTAGTTCCTATTTCTGCTTCCTCATGAAGTCACCCTAGCTTGTTTCAAGATATTTTGTGTAGTTTTGCTAGAAGGTGATATAGGAAAGCTCCAGGGCTTCCTATCAGAATTTTAAAATTTCTTACTTTTGTGCTTGATTTACTGTATTTAAAAACAGGTAAAATTGAGTTCTCACTGAGGAGTCCATGTATCCATGTTGCTTTCTTATGATTCGTTTTGCAGAAGAGGTGCTGGTCTTGCTCTAGGAAAGCTTTAGAGGTATGATCTTTCTCACCTGCAAAGTTAGCTCACACCAGTTCAGAGAAGTGTCCAGTACCTAAGTGTGCAGTTCTGTTGTTTCTGTGGGAGAAGTCTCAAATTTAGAATCAACTTCATGAAGATGTTGAACTTGAATAATTTCCACTTAAGACAAAGTTCAGCACCTTAAGTTGCTTCTACAATAATAATTTACGTTGACAGGTAGAATGCTTATTTTCCCAGGATGTAGACATTTCATAATATTAGTTTTTATTGATTTGAAATCATTAAAAATTAAAAGCCATATTTTACTCACAAATTGTCTTTAATAAAAAATTGTCTTGCTTATCTGAATTGGGCTATATCTGGTGTCTTTCAATAATTGCACATTAAACATCATAATAAGAACGTTAGCTTATCACACAATTGGCAGATTAATTCCTTTTGTAAGTCTTGTCAAGCTGCATCAGGATGGAAATTAGATTTTTTTTTTTTTTGGTGAGATTAATATATTCCTAAAATATTTTATGTTTAACACTTACACTGTACTATTACAGTTAAGAAACAAGTATGCATTGTATTTTATTTATAGTTAAATAATTTAACTGATTCTTTCAGGGTTGCTGTGTTCCAAAAGATTGTTAGAACTGATAAACCTCACCTAATAATTTTTCCGCCTTTTCTAGAGTCTGTAGGAAGAAAATACATCTTTCTGCTTTTCCAGTGTCTAGCTAGTTTCTTAACTTAAAACTGAGTGGTCGCAGGATTTAACTGATGAAACTATATTCTTGCTTCTTTAAGAAGCAATAGATGGAAAAAGCTGATTTAGCACTTCAGGAAGCAGTATTTCCAAGCGCTTAGCTAGGAGCCCTTTGCTGTATTTTATTGTTGGTAGCCTATGTTATCCTGCTTGAATGTTTTTTTTCACATAAATGACTGCATTACAGTAAATGTAGGCATAAATATCAGCTCTCAGATTTTAAACATATGCATTAAAATTGCTTTAATTCAGATTTTGTTACATGATTTTGAAATTAGTTTGTATCTAAACCCTAAGATTTAATACACAGGTGAAAAAGAACCCCAGTCCCCAAACCAGCCAACCTCACATGCAGGCCTCTGACATATAGAAACTTCATGGTTTGTGCTTTAGCTCTATAGAAGGCTACCTTTATGAGGCTGAGAAACTAAGTAGTGCTGGAATGTATATGTGTAGATCTGCATTTTTCTTCTTCTCCTCTCTTTTCTTCCATGCATGCTGTGCTGTTGCCTGGCAGTAGGTGTTGATAACCTACCTGAGAGTTTGGAGCTGATTATTGGAAAGCCTGTGTATCTCCCTCTCCTGGATCATGGTCTTCTCACAGATTAGGCCTGGAATCATCATAGACTACTTGTTCCTTTGAAGTTCTCATCTCTTTGCAATTGTGCTTTGCTGCTGTTTCCTTCTTCCCTACTTCAAAGACTCCTTTTCACAGTAGAAAATGGGAGCAGTGTGCATGACATTTGGAAATAAAGTGTATATCCAGTTTTGGACTATAAATTTTGGAGGTTTCTTTGTTACCTCTTGTAGAAGATAGTGATCTTTACTGCTTTTTCTCCCTGGATGAATTTCATGTCATCTTGGATCTGAGATCAGTCAAGCTCAAACTTGTAGATGATGTTTTCAAATAAGGGAGTTGCCCTCAGTTTTTCGAAGGTTCATGATTCACCAAGGACCTGGTAGACTAGGACAGCACATGGTGCTTCTTTACTTCTTAAAGAGATCATCTTCCTGATCAGGAAAATCTCCATAAAATGTATTGTGGAACCATATAATTATTTTTCCTAGTAAATAGGGGAAAAAAAGTGTACTATTATTTAATATTGGATTGTGGCATTTGAAGGATATTCTTGGTTTTCATATCCAACTATGTATTGAACACATTCATTTCTTCAAGTGGCAAATTTGAAGTCGTAAGCATGGCATGGAACTAGGGAGTACGAAGGCATAAGGTATACAAACATGGTAATACTTGCTGAGTCCCATCTCTGACAGTTTTTGGTCACCTTGCCAATTTGAAGGTATTTTACTTTCTTGCAAGTTTAAGTGGTTGAATGTACATATGTTGGGTTTGTCAGAAATCTCAAGCCTGTGATGTTTCTTGTCTGTCTGCCATGACCTTTCTGAGGAATTAATGAACTAGGATGGAGCAACACATCTGAATCATTTATGTATCAGGACTGTGACCTCACTAAACCTCTTTAATTAGAGTATTAGGGAAGTTGACCATGTTCCTGCCACTTCTGAGAGGGTCTAAATCAAATTCTAATAGGCACTACTTACTAGATGGTTATAAGGTTAGAAAGCATTTTTATTGTGGATTTGGTGCAGGAGTCATAAAAGTTTTTTGATGGTGTTTTGTTTTTAAATACAGAAGTATGTGTAAAATCACCTGAGCAGCGCATTATAATGTCATGAAAATCTGCTAATTCTTCTGAGTGCTTGGCAAGTGCTTTCTGTTTAGTTTCTCAAGATGCCTTGATATGATGCAGCCTTTCTGATGACTTGGAGAGATGGTGCCTAAGGATAAAGGGGAGAGTTAACCTTTTTAGAAGCCCTAGAGTGGCCTGAGCAATTTAGTACTTGAATCTAGCGCATCTGTTGGTACAGTTTCCATTCCTTTGAGACATCTGATCATTGCTTCTGCCACTGTTTTGGACTGACTCTTGTCTTCTAAAAACCTTTAAAATTACCAGGATAATTTCATATCAAGTGTTAAGCACAGAAGCCACTGAAGTACTTTTTTGTTTAGTGAAATCTTCAAGTCCATTCCTTTAATTTTCTTGGGCTTCCAGCTTAGCCTGTCCTCTGATCATGCTCCTTCTCTAGCTCCTGTCTTGGGGTGTCAAGTTACCAAACTTACAGGAGATAAAATAGAGAGGTCCAACATTTTCTGCTGATAGTCAGCTGTGTAAAACTGTGTGCAGGGTAGGCAGATTCCTGTTCAGTAATGTCTCACTTGACAAGTCAAGTGGTTTCCTGACTCTGCTGGTGTGGTGAGATGGACAGAACTGCAGTTCAGTGTTAAGTTACTTTTAATGCTGGTCCCTTCTTGGAGCTCCAAGATCACTAGCCAAACTTTAGAAGTTAGCTTCCATTTCCTTAAAATTCCTAAAGCACTATTCTGTGGCCAGGTAACTATGCTACAGCAGAGTGAGTCACGGGGAGAAATATTTTGGGAAGAATGGGCAATTAACTTATAGTAATTGAGGGTTTTAAAGGTTCTGTTTATACCAGTCCAGATGTTGCCAGCCTTGGCTAAGAACTTTTTTATAGCTCTAATGAAGTGAGTTTTAACACTTGGGACAACTGCTTATTGCAGTGGAATTTGCATGTTCAGTGTGTAGTGCTGATGCATGCAGGGGTGGATCTTAAATTTAACAGGGCTACTCTAAATCTCTTAAATTGGCAGATACCAGGTGAAAGAGTGATGTAGTGGCATGAAAATACATTAACTTAAAGCAACCATTAAAGCTTCCAAAGTATATGGGCACAGTTAGTGATTAGTTTATCAATTTGTAACTACTAATATTATAGTCATCCTGGGGATTTTGTTGTTGATAAATAGTTATCTGAATTTGGATGGAGTTTGGATGTGTGGTTTTGGTTTGGGTTTTGTTTGTGGTTTGGTGTGTGTGGTGTGTTTTTTTGTTTGTTTGGGTTTTTGTTTTGTTTGGGTTTTTGTTTGTTTGTTTGTTTTTCTTGTTTCCTCTGCTCTTACAAAGGTCCCTCCAACTAAGAAAGCTCCCTAGAAATGTCATCTTAATTTTCTGAAACTGGTCATAAGTTTCTAGCTTTCTTTCACATTCTCTGGATCTTCATATATGTTCAGTATGTTCATGCAAAGAAAAAAAAAATCTTTAAAATGTGGTGGTGGGTTTTAGCATACAGTAGCAATTTTATGAACAAGGCTGCTAACCACACATTTCCATAGCACTTCTTAGTGTGTGCAGTTAGTGTCCTCTTTCCAGAATGCTTCCCTTGTTCCTTTACCACAGTATGATTGCTTTTAATGTATTTAACCTTACAGTAGCTCTCAGACAGGAAAATGCTTCTGTTTCCACTTTATTCCTGGGATTTTGACATACAGATGTTCAGGTGTCCTGCTGAAATTCACAAAAGGAAGCCTGTGGTGAAGAGGAGAGTGAAAGTCTGGTCTCTGGAGACTGCTGATGTTTCTTTGTTCTTTTTTCTTTTTTTTTTTTTTTTTTTTAAGTTTGTATTTTCCTGAAGCCAGTAGAATATTCAGCTAATACTTTAAATTAACAGTATTTGATTTCCAACCAACAGTGGTTTTTTTTGTCTTTTAGAAGTCTAGTGAATATATGGGTACCAAAAACCAGTATATCTAGTTTTTCTCAATAATGAGACTTCTTCATGTCTGCTGTGCATGTGAGATAGTTTGAGTTTTCGCTTACTTGCAGAAGATGGGATGTAATGGAATCCCAAAGTTCTGGGGTATTTATCTGTGGGCTGTGGAAACTGTGCCCTGAAGAACTGCTCAGTTCTGTAGATGAAGCATGGACATGTGGAAGATTACTTGATAAGCCTTCATGGAAATAGTAAATTCTATAGATTAAGCCCTCAGTACCTCAGCATAATTTACCAGGGTTTGTTTTTCTTTCTGGATTTACAGAGATATGAAAAATGCTGTAATTGGAAACAACAAACAAAAAGCCAACTTGATTGTTTTGGGAGCAGTTCCAAGGTATGTCCTCTGCTACTCTCCTTTTCACTGATTCACAACAGGTCTGGAATAATGATCCTTAGATCACAGGCACTTTTTTGTTTTAACATTGATTGTAGTTGACTGCATACTTTCTTAATGTAACTGAGAGAGACTTGAAATATCTGTTAAACTCATGTATTACAGAACAGGCTGTTGAGTAATGCTTTTAATTTAGAAATTCACAGAATTCTCTAAAGTAGTCTTGGTGATTTTTATTAAACCTTATCAGCTCAGGAATGAAATCTAATTTCCAACATTGATGATATTAATGATGGATGAAAGTGGTTGTACCTTAATCCTGTTCTTCAGCCAATTGCCTGGTGAGTTCATGAGTGAAAATGTTTAAGGTTATGTTAAAAATATAATTTAAAAATATTAAAAACCATCTGAGATAATTTGCTTGTCTTCTCCACCTGCTTCAGAGGATTAAAAGCCATTGATCATACTTTATTGCTGAATTATTCTTCAGCTGATGTTAACATTTTCTGGATCCCAATTCCACTAGTACAGATTTAACAGGTAACTTCAGTTGCTGGACTGATCACTACATCTTTCATTTCACCTCTCTTCTCCTCCAGCTTGCTTTCAGCCACCGTTTGCAGCAATGCAGAAGGAAAACACTGAGCACTGTGTTACTTTTGCTAGCAGTGTGGAACCCACCTGTGATCTTTCTGCTTAAATGGCAACTAGATCCTAAACCGTCCTGCTTGAGAAAGCTTCTTCTGGCTTGTCAAAAAATGCATTTTATTTGCAGGGAATATCTTCTCATTTACGGATTGAGTTTGTGTCAAGGCTAGTTGTTCAATTCCCTAGAGATTATCCATGGAGAACTCCCCTCTACAAAACCTGCTGAATTATCTTCCATTTTGACCAAATATAAACAGGTGAAGAGAAGACTTCACATGAGATGAAAAGATCAAAGTGGACATTTGTTGAAGGTTATGCAAAGTTTAAGGAATTTGTTTCAGCAACAGGCCATTGTGACTACTGTTGATTCTTGTGGTTCGCACTTTAAAAGCAATAGATCTCCAACTTCCAAATCTAGAATCTGCCTGTTCTTAAATTTTATATGACTTCATGTTCCTTTAGTTATCCTGCTTTCAGCTGTTACTACTTCTGTGACCTGTAATGAAAATCCAAAAGGTTGTGGGTTGGTTTTTTTTTTTCCGTTGTTAATGCCTTCTGGCTGTCCAAGTATGTTATATAGTTAATCTATAACTGCAAATAAAATGACTGGGTTTGGAAAGTCTTAAAAGGTAAACTATCACGCTTGTCCTCGCTTCATTACAAGTTATCCTCAAATGACAGGAATCTAATGTCAAGGCTTTTCAGACTGGAGGTGTAGATGAACATAAATTGGCTGGGTTATTGTGAGAAATGATGATTATTGCTGGAGAAAACTTAAGTGGCATCATCTACCCCCAAGTGCCTTTCTGAAGGCTTTAGAATTTCAAGGTGTTGCAGACAGACTTAAATAGAGGATAGACCATTTATATTAGAGAACTCCTGTTGTTCTCTCTGACAGGGTGTTGGGAGTTCATTGGCTTTTTTTTGACGTGCCTTCTAATTCATGAAATGGCTGCTGAAGCTGTTAGTGTATGGGAACCTCAGGAATTACAATCTGCAAAGTCAAACCTCTCAATAAAAACAGGACTAAACAAGATGGTGTTCTTTTAAGTCTCCTCTGAAAAGGTAACGAGGAGAACAGTTTCCACAGTTAGACTGCAGTCTCCCAAGGGAAGTGGATTCTTTTCTGTAATGGCATGGGGATTGTTAGAATTCTGCTGCCACTTTATCCTGTGGTTCAACTTCTTGTACTCATTTCTTGCTTCTCTCTTTTTCCCCAAGTATTCCTCTAACAAGCTTTCAGAAAAGACCCTTTAGACTTGGAAGACCCCTTCAGGTTTCTGTCATGTAGTGGAAAAGAAAACTATGTTCAAATATTTGAACAGACTTACATGAGGCTTGTAAACAAGTCCTAGGAAGTATATTTTGTTTGAAATTGGCCCAAATACTATCAGTAGGTATGAAGTATCCCTATTATTTTAAAATTCTTGCTGGATTCTTGCTTGGAAAGAAATGCAAAGTCCTTTGATAATCTCCATGCAGGAAGAAAATGCTGGGGAAGAATGGCTGAATCACTGTCATTTCTAGGCCAGTGACCTCCCAATTCCATGAGCTGACTGCTTAGTGGTGTCATCTTTAGAAAGGGAGATAAATGTGTATCTTAAATGAATTTCTTTTTTTTTTTTCATCCCTTTGAAGTTCAATCTGACTTATGGTCACTTGTTTTGAAGAGCGTGCTAAGAAGAACGAAGTTGATTGAAGAAAGCTTGCAGAATTGCTGCGTCTGGACTAGGAAGTGTTAAGGACAGTACAAATGCATAAACATGGTCTTAGATGTTAAGAACATAAATATGTCCAACCTGTATGTGAATTTTAAGAAACTTTCTATAACTCTTCCTCTCTACAGAATGTTAGTTACTCCTTTGTATTCTCATGAAATGCTGGCCTCGAGCACCTGTCTCAGAACTGCAGAAAATTTTACATTTTGAAACACTTTTTAGTAGCAGTCCCAGAAAATAAAAATGTCTAAAGTTCAGGGAGGGGAAAAAAAAAAAAAAGAAAAAAAAAAAAAAGCGCCATACTAAGTTAGTGGCAGGCCACCTTAAAACAAAAAGTCAGCATTACCTAAAACAGTTTACTATTTGTGTCAGCCTTCAATTTTTCTACCTG
>JANHGN010006663.1:35257-56531 GCA_024605025.1 Megaceryle maxima | reverse complement strand
CCCCCGCCATTGTACATAAGCAGAGAATGGAGAAATCCAAACTAGTTACTGGCATGCTCTTCACTTGACAGTTTTGTCAGAACAAGTGCTGCAGCTGTTGTGCCTATCAATGTGTCAGACACCTCTTTAGAGTTCTAGTCCAGTATTTGAAGCTTTTTGTCAGTTGCTTTTACCTCATAAATCTCGGGGAAATGATCGAGTCCTCAGTTCAAATGTAAATTGTTCTTTTTGGAGTCATCTTGATAAGACTTCTGATTTAACAAAACATTGTTCATTTAGTACCAGTTAGTCTATAGTGCTGCTGGCTCCCAGTCCTTCTCTGAGTTGTAATCGAAGCCCTGTTCTAGGGGAATTTATAACGGCAGCTAGTAAAACTCTTGTTCACTGTGGAGTCTAGGCTGACAATTACATTGTCACCATATTCATTGCCCCTTAACACCTAAGGCATAAGAGAGCTAAAGACTCTCACCTAAGTGGTCACCAGGACCATCCAGATATCTTGCCATTCTTTGACATAACTTTGAGAAGCTAAGTAGTTTTTTTCCTCCCTGCTCTGCGGTACCTTGTGGCCTCCTATATACACTTTCCCACAAACTGCACATCAGCTACATTTTAAGGCCACTGAATTCTGTGATTCTAGTTAGTGAGTAGGTTAGGTTCTGTTGTAGGCAGAAGTTACTGCTCTTGAGATCTTTCTTAATTCTACAGTAAACAGTCTGAAGCTTCTGGCCCACAGAAGTAGAATTGTAAACAAAAAATATTCAATGAAGTGAATACGAGTAAGATCTTGATGCACTCTGTTTTGCAAGTCTGTGGTCCACTTTCTGATGCCCTGAAAGATATAGCATTCAGTGGTTTGTAATCCAGTCAACAACGGGGCCTTTCAAGCTTGTGACATATTTCCTCTCCCTTCACCTGGTGGGTGGCAGAGAGTAGAGAAGGGCACAGCTTTGTCTTCCTTTACTTTGTGGTTACCTGTTAAAGCCCTGACCTGTGCTATTTTGTTAATAATGTTAGCTGAATCAAGTTACTGCTTATCTAATCATTACTGAGAGTTTAATATTTAAAATCTAATCCACTTCAGTCCTAGCTGCTTATTAAAACTGTCAGTTATTCCTTTGTCTTGAGTTTTTAAAATAAAATGTTAAACCTAACCATCCAAGACCTTTAACAAAACCACTAAATCATTCTTTTCACATACCAAAAACTATTTTCTAACTTGCAGCTGATTGTTCTTCAGAGTCTTAAGGTGTAAAATCAGTTGTTTGGAGCTCTAACATGGTAATATACTTCTTCCCAAACCTAAAGGCCTATCTTTAGGTAGGTGCACCTCAAATAAGTTTATATAATTAATTTTCAGCTTTGTCTTAAGTCTTTTATTAGGGATTCTGTTTAATTGTTGGGGTTTTCTTATTTTTAAATTTCTTTGTAGTACATTTTAAATGATGTGTAGGACAGCTGATGAACTTGGTTCGATTCCATCATTTGAAACTTGAGTTCTGTGAGGCATACTGTTAGGTTGTCTGTGGAAGTGAAAACTAGTAAGAATTTGTTGGGGTTTTAAACCTGTCTCTAGGACCATGAACACACCAACAAGGGCATTCATAAAATTTTGTGTTTCAGTTTAACACACTCAAATTCCTTCAGACAGTATTCTTTTAAAGTTTGCCAAAAATGAGACAGCTTCTTTGTTCACTGTGTAACCTACTAAGGTGAAATGATCTCTCTATTATCTGGAAGGTTCTGTTACATCCCAGAGTCTGTCAGCTGATGAAAAGGACTTTATACAGGTTAATGTCTACATTAAACACAAGAGAAGTATCCATAAAGAAGATTTTTCTCTATGTTGTATTGGCTGGCAAATAGTGGAAAAATTAAAGCTGATCTACTGATGAGTAGAGGAGTTCACATCTATCTGTGATAGTGTTTGAAACATTTGAGTGTATATTCCTTCTGTTTTGAGATTTAAAAAGAAAACTTAGGCAGTTTTGCATAGCTCGCCAGTATCCTGATCAATTCTTTGTTTAAATGCATGGTGTTACAAATTCATAGATGACCTATGATGTTGATGCTTGATACTGCTTGGATCTTAGGAGAAGAGCACCCTTGCATACCAAACGCTGTCATACTGGGATGCTTAGTGTTGCGAGAGTGGTTGCAGGACTGCAAGGTAAAAAAACCACTGTTGCTTTCAACTTTTCTTGGAGTTACTCGGGTAAATGTCAAATAATGTTCTTAGCTAAAAACATTCATTTGCCGTTTAAGATAAGCAAGAAACTTCCTGTGCTTGGGTATTTAGGAATAACAAGCTTGTCCATGTAGCACATAAAACTTTAACTTAACACCCAGAAAGTATGTTGTTTAGTTTGTGTCCTCAAAGTCTTGGCTTCATGGCTGGAATATCAAGCAACCTGTTCTAGCTGATCCTGCTTTGAGCAGTGGGTTGGACTAGCTGATTTCCAGAGGTCCCTTCACACATCATCTGTTCTGTGATCTCATTTACTGAAAAATTGCCTTTATATGTCTATTTTTATTCTTGGAGTTATCCTTGAATTCAGGCACTCTGTAAGTTCTTCTAATTAGTGTCTTTTATAATACTGCTCCTAAAGGACTGGCCATCCTTTAACTGTAGGAATGCAAGTATCTGCTTGACAGCATCATCTTCTGTACAGATGGGATGCATTAGCACTCGCCTAAATATTCAACTCATTCCATCATTAGTTAGTCTGAGGAAAATCTCCCTTCTGAATGAGGATATAGTTTCAAGTTAAAGTCTTAATTCCTTAGTTTAGCACTTCATATGCTGAAATCATGTATAATGCGTGTATTTGTGAAAATATATGTTGTGCTTGGTTCATGTGGTCATGCAAATCTCTTTAATTACTGGATGATTAGGATTAGACATAGCAGTATTGAATCCAGTACTATCCCAAAATGGTTTTAGACAGAGGTTCTCTAAGCCACTTTTGTAGGTAGGCACTGATCCTTGGACCTGATGCTGAATTTCAGTAAAGAAACAGCACAATACCTAAACAGCACAATAAGGAATTAGGAGTTGACTTGCATAGGTCTGATATGACTTTCTTATTCGTGCCTGGGGCAGTAAAGCCATTCCACTATTTCAGAGAACAAACTTAGCCATCAGTTTTCACTGCAGTTTAAGGCTGGGTTACTAGACAGGTGTTAGTAGGTTTACCAATGACAGCAGATAATTTTTTGAATGTTTTCTAATTTCTAATCTTAACGTAGCCACCAAAAAAAAGTCTCGTTAGGAAAGTTCTGGTGTTGTTTAGTGGAAAGGATCAATGAATGGTGGAAACTGGCATGAGAAATATTTAACCTCCATGTGTTTTGTTTTGTTTTCCTGTTATCTGAGTGACTGATAAATGATGTCTGCTATTGACTGTTTTTGTATCTGATGGTTTATTTTCCTGAGTCTTTGTTAAACAAAAAAATTTTTAAAAGGTAAAAAATCCTTAGTAGCTGGGGATCGTTTTTCTTGACAAAAATGAATATTGCAAGGTTGAAAGTTCTGATAAATAGTACAAACCCAGGATTCAATACAGTACTGAAAATATGAAGCCAGTTACTTTCATGACATGGAAGAGGGAGAAAAAACTCATAAATGGAGGATCTACCCCTTTTTATGGAAACAGGATGGCAACTACTTCCTGTCTAGTTTGTCTATGGAACACCATTTGTTAAAGACAGAATAAAACCCCAACCATTCAAACATGAGGGGATGAAGCATGCTTGCAGTTGTGCTTGCAGACATGTGAAGACAGATTTCTAGTTTGAGGCTTAAAGAAAGAGCAACTCTGGAAATGTTAGTGAAGTGGCAGATATAAAGCTGGCAATATTATAATTTTTTGTGGTTTGGGTGATAAACTGGATTTTGATAAGCCAGATAACCTGTCTTCAGTATAGCTGATCGGGTCTTTGGTTCTAATAGGAATGGACAGTGTTCAGAAGTCAGTCTGTGTAGAAGAAATAAAAAAAAAAAAAAGGCCATAATTTAAGCTCAAAAAAACCCTGTGCTGATTTTGAGTATTAGATACAGGTTTTCTAACTTCTTTAAATACTTACCAGTGAAGCGATCAAAGTGGGTAGGTTTTTTTTTTTTCTTTGTTTGTTTTGTTTTGTTTTGTTTTTTAGTATAGTGAAATTGCATTTTATAGAAGGCTAGGAATTTAAGTTTCCCTGGATTGGTTGATATTCTGTGGAACAAAATGATTTTAAAACTGGAAGACAGTATTTCCAAAGAAAAGCTGGCTTGATTGTTCTAGCAAAGCTATAGGCCTATCAGTAAGGAATAGTTTTGGCATTATCAGTATGAATTGTTTTGGTACAAGATGGCTCTTAACTGCAGAATAAAGTGTGTTGTATATCTGTTCTCTAGAACAGAGGCCTGGTGTGCTTAGTGATGCACAAACTAATGATGATCTTCTCAGCCTGTTACATCTTTTATAAAGCAGTTTTTGGTGAGGTTGTGTCCAAAGCCAGAAAACATTAGGATCTTCTCAAGTTTTGATCTCCGGTTTGCCTTCCAGTTTCAGGATGTTTTCATCTTGATCTATTTGTGTGGGAAATCATTTGGATACACATCACAAACATGAGATGAAGTTGAGGTGTTTTTTGCAGGTGGGGGTCTGTTTCTTAAAGAAGAGTTGCTGAATATGCAATGTGCTAGCACTTTGTTGTCCTGATGTTACCTTCCATTTGAAACATAATCTGATGAGGTTATGACTTAGGTTCAACTGGGCCTTCAAGCTTCATGCCTGTCTCTTTTAAGTTTTTTTTTCTTTACTTTTGCTTGGCATCTTTCGTCTCTGAAATTATTTTTGTGGAGTAATCTTGTCCCTAATCCATAAGTGCTCAGTAGCAACTCCTTTCTTGCCTTCCTTGGTCTGAAAATTTCTGTTGGTAGAAATGCAGTTTTTGTGGCTTACATCTCCTCTTTCTGTTGCCTTGGGAGTAGAATTTTTTTACACTAACGACGGTGCCTTTGGTGGTTCTGACCCTGGCAGTGTATGTAAAGGTGAAGGTGAAAAGCCAAGGTGATTTAACAGGTCTCTTCTGACAGAGGATTATCTTTAAGAACCACCCCTCTATGCTTCTGATCATATCCTGCTACCACTTCCTATGTTGATGTGTGTGTGACTGCACATAAAACTGCCTCAGTTCAATTACAGAAAAACTAAATTTCACAAAAAAGCAAGTATTTTTCTCTTGAGTTAAAAATGTAGAGATGAGCACAGACATAGGAGGGAACAAGAGTGCCCTATAATAGTAGAGAAATATATGTACATCTGCACCTTACTGTGCCAAAAGGCTGCTGGTGGTGACAATGTGATGAATCTCCTAACGGAATTGTTGAAAAATAAGCAAGGTGGTAACTTCAAATAATGTAATGATTGATGATCCTGCCTTGGAGCAAGGACAGTGACTAAAGAATCTGTCAAGATTCCTTAGCATTTTGTTTATGTGATCCTCAGTTCCCACCTAATTGACCTCCTGACTGCAGAAGTTGTAAGGTGTTCACATCCACTTGTACCTCATGACCACTGCTGAAGGTGTTAAGAGGTGTACTTGTTATCAGCTATGCACATCTTTTGAAAATTCATGATCTCTATGACAGTTCTTTCAAGAATTCAAAAGTACATTTGGACCAAGTACTACTAGGTCTGTCATGAGGTGTTTTTGTCCAAACTTCTGGGACATCCTTATGAGGGCAAGGCACAGTTATTTCCTGATGCCTTCTTATGTTCTTGGCTGAACCTCTCATTGGGATTTTGCGTCATGTACTCCATAGCGTAGGGATCTGTGCCCAAAGCTAGTGGTTTGTGCACTTCGGTGAAGGAATTTCATCTGCATTGCTGTTATTTTTGAAGGCTTACTTTGCTCTAGACTAGTGAAAGAGGTGAACAGTGGCCCTAATAGGCCTTCTGTAGTTGTCTTTTGCTTTTTTTTCTTCAAAGCAAGTCAAGAGTCGGGGTCTGTTTATGTAAATATATCTGTTTATGAGGATTAGTGCCCACCATTGGGGTTATGTATAATTGGAGCAAAGTATTTTGTCTAACCCAGCTACTCATAAGGCAGATACTTGCAGTGAACAGAATCCTGTTAGAGCTGCTTTTGTTTAAAAGATATGCAGCCCTCTATCTCTGAAGAGCATTTTCTATTAGCAAAAGGGAAGTTGTTAATATAAACTGTACTTCTAATAATACCTTTTAAATTGTGGGGTTTTATTAGAATTTTAATTTTCCATTTTAAAAACATTATGTTAAAATTAGCTTCATGGCATCTTGCAGCTCGGTAGATACAGTGCTTCAACACTAGATTTAGTTAAGTGAACAAAAAATAGATCAGATGCAAATTGAGTGATGTATATAAAACAAATCATAGAATATTAATGTGAGTGTAAATGTGTAAGCATTAGAATAAATTATTAGAGCTGTAAGCTGACATTCTTTGTTTTTTTCCTGAAGAAAAAGCTTTCTTTGCAGCTTACTTCCCTACTGCTTGCAGCACTATAATCCTGTAGAAGGGCGTTTTTCTCTGTAATCTACATGCCAGTGACTTGTTTGTGTTACTGTCTCCTTTACAGACATCTAAGTAGTTGGGACATTTTCAATTGTAGAGTTCAAAGCTGAATCCTACCATCACATTTCTCAACTTGGCTTTTTTTGCAAACCTGACAGGTACTATTTGGTTTCAGCAGCAGTTTATTTTTGTTTCGTAAGCTTTTGTAGGATGGCAGTAGAGTTAGCCCAGGCCCTTTGGATCCAGCTTTTAGAGATTTTGAATTAACTTGTCACTTCCAGAAGTGCGACTGTGTCATCTCAGTTTAGGATACATTTCTTTGACTAAGAATTGTAAAAATCACTCGTGTTTTTGAGTCCTCCTGTGTAAGAATCCATAACTATTTAGTTTGTCACTTCAGATATTTGACAGAAATTATTCTGTGTACTCCTAAAATCATACCTAGTTCTTGCTTTAGAAAATTCTGTGGCCAGTGATTGCTTCCAGTTACACTGTTTGATAAGTAGTGGTTTAACTGGATTAAAAGGAGTTTTTTAAAAAATGTGTCTATTGTCCTTGCTTGTTCAATCTATTCTCTTAGTTCAGTGCACAGTTTGGGATTGATGCTCACTGGAATTTCCCATATGTTTAGGGGTCAACCTCTATGCATGCATTAACTTGTTATTTAATATTCTGTAAGCCAACAGTAAGTAACATGCCTCAGTAGTATCTTCATAGAATCATAAGATGTATTGGGTTGGAAAGGACCTCTAAAAGTCATCTAGTTCAACCTCCCTGCAATAAGCAGGGACATCTCCAACTAGGTCAGGCTGCTCAGAGCCTCATCACGCCTGGCTTTGTATGTCTCCAGGGATGGGGCCTCCACCACCTCTCTGGGCAACCTATTGCAGTGATCTATCATCCTCATATTAAAGAACGTTTTCTTAATATCTAATCTAAATCTACTCTTTTCTAGCTTAAAGCCATTACCTCTTGTCCTGTCACTACAAACCCTTGTGAATAAGCCCTCCCCTGTTTTCTTATAGACCCCTTTCTTTCAGGTACTGAAAGGTCACTATAAGGTCCCCCTGGAGCCTCTTCTCCAGGCTGAGCAACCCCAACTCTGTCAGCCTGTCTTCACAGGAGAGGTGCTCCAGCCCTCTAATCATTTTTGTCACCCTCCTCTGGACACGCTCCAACAGGTCCATGTCCTTATGCTGAGGGCTCCAGAGCTGGATGCAGTATTCCAGGTGAGGTCTGACCAGGGCAGAGTAGAGAGGTAGGATCCCCTTTCTCGATCTGCTGGCCACACTTCTTTTGATGCAGCCCAGGATTCGATTGGCCTTCTGGGCTGCCATTGTGTATTGGTGGCTCATGTCCAGCTTTTCATTTACTAGTACCCCCGGGTCTTTTTCCAAAGGACTGCTCTCTAGCGTGTCCTCTCCCAGCCTGTATTGATAATGCTGGTTGCCCCAGTCCAGGTTCAGGACCCTGCACTTGGCCTTGTTGAACCTGATGAGATTCACCTGAACCCACCTCTTCCAGATTGGTCAGGCAGGACTTGCCCCTGGTAAAGCCATGCTGACTCTCTTAATTGCCTCCCTGTCCTTCATGTGCATTAGCGTATCATCTAGGAGGTTCTGTTCTGTGATCTTCCCAGGACAGAGGTGAGGCTGACAGGTCAGTAGTTCCCAGGGTAAATCTGGATATTCATTTCATGTATTTCGCTGGTATAGTTTTCAGGCCTTGCAATGGACTGGAAGACAAACATCTTCTGATGTAGAAAAAGAAACCATGATTATTCCAAATAACTGTGCTCATCTGTTTTGTGAGGGGACTAATAATAAACATTCAGACTCATGTTTGAATTAAAGCTCTTGTTTATTTATATACCTTTAACAAAAGATATCTTAGGATCCACAGTACTAAAACTTGAACTGTTACCTGAGCTCTTTTTTCTCATGCCTGCTTGGTCAAGTGCTGAAAATGTTCTTTTACTAACCAGTCGAGTTTCATCTCCTTCCAGGTATTTTAAGAACTTAAAATATTTCTGTGACAGCTTGTGAATGGGATGGAATGTCAAAAAGTAAATTTCTGTTATTTTTAGCTAATTGTGAAGTCTGTGTTCAGACTGGATTGATGAGGTCTAAATCATGCAAATCTGTTTTATAGTGCACAACTCTGTGCCACACCCACCTCAATCTTCAAAAGAAAGAAAAGTCCGAACTGTTTATCTTCCTTGCTAAGCCACTCTAGTTACTATTTGTCCATCAGCAACTTTCCTTGAAAGCTTTCTACTTTATCTAGATAGAGTATTGTGTGCTTTTCCTAGAATAGTTTTCCTTATCAGTTGCTCAAAATATATTCTGCCTCCAGCTGACCTTATTTTTGGTTTCTAGGCTTAGTTATTCATGGAGTTCATTGAAGTATTTCTCTGGATGAATTTACTGTCATACCTCATTTTGATGTGATTGTTTGGATACCATTACTGACATCTGAGAAAGAGGCTTTAATCAGTTATTTGTTCTTAGAAGTGCAGGGACAAATGAAAGAAGTTGTATTCTATATAAACATTAAGAGAAAGGTATCTTAGGGAAGCCTTCTAGAAGCTTGAAAAAGTCCAAATACTGCTTTTTTAAGCTACTTAACATCAAACCTTGGGTTAATGTTCATGAAGATGTTGCAAGATCTTGCTATTAGCTTTATTTAATTTCTAGTCTCACTGAACTGAGCTTCACTGTGGGATCACAGGCTGAAGAGTGAGACAACAAGAACATTAGCACCTTTTTGCTTGTTTAGAATATCTGTTCTGTGCTTTTGGCTTCTGAAAATCTTGAGATGTACAGAATTGAGTTATGGTGGTGCTAGCAGAGCCTTGTTCCAATATTTCTGCAGGTTTGATAGAAGTCAAATGGCTGGCTGATGAGGGATAGGGCCAGAGATGAGAGATCCAGGTTAAGCAGATGCATTGTGTTCTTAAAAAATGTGGACAATGAACAAGTAACTTAGTAACTTTAAAAAAATTTCTAAAAATCCAGATTATGACCTTCCTTTTTATCCACTGCATGTACAAGCCATTTTTCTACATTTTTATCCTTTTACTATTAATACATGTGAGTGATGTGTTAGATGCATTCAGTAAAGATGCTTCTGTGTTGGAGCCAGGACACAACAAACCAGTCCAGGGTGTACATTAGTGTGCTAACCCTGTGTTTCTTGTCACAATAGAAGGATGTGGTCTTTTTCCCTTAATGTTTAACAGTAGTATATTAATGCACAGTTTCATCTTTGTCAATTAATGGGTGGTTCTTACTTTCAAACTTCTTATAGTATTAACATTTAACTACTTAATTTTCAATGTTGCTTGGCATCAGTTCTCTCTTTTTAAAGAAAAAAACGGAAAGTGTTATAATGTGGGTGTAGAAAACCTAACTTGAAACACAAGCATATTTTAAAGATCTAGAAAAGCATATTATTAATATTTCTTAAACTTACTGTATGTAAAATCTGAACTTATGTTTTCATCTTCACTAATTATAAAGCTTAGTTAAAGATTTCTATTTTAAGTGTACAGTACGAATATAGATAATAGTCAATGTGTTTCACTTTCACTTTAGCATTAATGTAGCTGTAACACCTGTTCCAGTGCACAGTGTTAGTGGGAAAGAAAATAGCAATTATTTTCTTTGGAAAAGAACAACCTTCAGAATTTAGAGTGCTTTTGGATTTTGTTAAAATCCTTTTAAAAAGGGGGGTGGGGTGGGGTTGAGGACATGATATTGGGGTTCAGCACTTGGAGAAAAGGAGGCTCAGGGGAGACCTTGGTCTTTATAACTACCTGAAAGGAAGTTGTTCTGGCATGGGCGTTGGTCTGTTCTCCCATGTAACAAACTATAGGACAAGAGGAAGTGGCCTCAAGTTGTGCCATGTGCTCCATGAAAGATTTGTCAAGCATTGGAACAAACAGTGTCCGCCCTGAGCTTCCTTTTCTCCAGGCTAAACAACCCTAGTTCCCTCAGCTGCTCCTCATAAAACTTGTGTTCTAGACCCTTCGCCAGCTTTGTTGCCCTTCTCTGGACGTTCTCCAGCACCTCAGTGTTGTTCTTGTAGCGAGGGGCCCAAAACTGACCCCAATATTTGAGGTGCAGCCTCACCAGTGTCAAGTACAGGGGGACAATCCCTGCCTTAGTCCTGCTGGACACACTATTTCTGATACAGGTCAGGATGCTGTTGGCCATCCAGACACCTGGACTCTTCTGATCTGCTCACAGTAATTCCTGTCAGATCATTTTCTAATATAAGATATTTTTCTTTGCAATTAGTGAATGTCAGTCAGAGTTAGAACCATAGATAAGACTACTTTACATATAGTAGATCAGTGTCCAGAAAAAACCCACATCTTTTCAAGCTGAATTTTCACCAGAATTACTCCGTGCATTTGTACATTAACAAAGAAGTTTCTGCTTCCTGTCTATCCTTACCTGATCTACAAGGCCCGCTGTCTGTAAAGGAATAGTAATGCAAGGTTATTCTGCCCCATTTGGAATACTTTTTTTCCATTTTGATGACTTTGCATAACATTGATTATGTATTTTGCTTCTTTTGTAGTCTTTCAGAAACAACACTAATCTGTATGTTGAACATAGCACAGCTGAGACTTCAAAGAATAAAGTGCCAGAATTTGTAGCTTCAGAAACATGTAATTTAATTGCCTTAAGTATAATTTTTTGTTCCTTTTCCAGAATCTAGTAATGTAGGTATGGTAAATTTGGAGTTTGCACAAATCACGTGTGAGGTAGTTCTGTGGAACATCTTATATTCGGAGCCTTTTTTTTTTTTACATACCTTGCTCTGTCAATATTAAAGGGGCCTACAGTGAAATGAAGAACAAACAGCAGTTCAGTTCCACTGAGCCATATGGGCAGTCTGGGCGAAAGTGCCTCAGGACCGGTCACTGTGAAAAATGAGAAGAATTATGCAAATTAAAGGGTAATATTTATGCAGTGATAAATTGATGTAAATCAGTCAGGAATAGATTTATACAAGAAATTAGGAGAGGTTTCTAAACATCAGGAATAAATGGTCTTTTGGATAAAAAAGATAAGCAGAGACAAAGAACCTGGATGCCTTTGTCCAATAAATTTGTGGAAGGAGTGGAATAAAGAAAACAGCAATGATTCTGGAAATCTGTGCCATTCTGAATTTATGCCAATCCAATCCTTTGAATGTGAAGGAAGATGAAAGGAGAAAATATAGCTGTGCTTTTGGGATTGTTTGCATCTTGCATGTTTTATACAATCTGCTTTGTTTCTGTTCTGAAATAAATTATATTTAACCTCCTTAGTATGTGTTTTGGAGCTGTTTTCCAGTATGAGATTAGCTATGTCCCAAAGTGATACTAGCATACCTCTGTTTTCATCCAGATAAACTGTTAGGGAATGCTGGGGGGGGTGTGTTATTTTGCCGTTCTCCTTTTTCAAGAGCCTGGTAAATTATCTGATGCCTGGGAAAGCCTGAATTTTATGTAATGAATGTGCTGCTTATAGGTATAGAAGAGACCTTTGATCTCATAGCTTTCTTCCAGTGACATGCTGTAGTTACGTCTGTTGGCCTTTTACTTTAGGTTTCAAGTGTAGGAGATTCTAAGAAGCAATTTATGCCTTATGTAAGTGGGAAGTATTTGGAGTCTGTGTTAAAGGTACTCTTTCATGTTACTGTCTGTTTTGGGGCTGACTGCACTTCCCTCAGTGACCTTTTCCAGCCTCCTGTACCTAAATTACAATTAGCTACTTTGTTTCCAGTTTTGTTGTTTGGTTGGTTTTTTTTTTTTTTTCCCTTGCCTTTGATTTAGCTTTTGGGGTGTTTTGTCCAGGGATTTTTTTTTTTATCTGAGTAACTACTCTGTCCCCCTCAGCAGTGGGGTAGATGTTGTCTTTTTGTTCCTTTTTGCTCCTAGAGAAGGCATCAGTATTCTACCCTGGCTTTAGAAGAGACCTTTTCAAACTAGACAGAGTAATGTGTTACTAAAATTTCTGGTTTAGTTCAGTGTGTCTATAAAAGTCACTGTATATGTTGCATGTACAGAAAGAATTGTATCTCAGTGTCCAAGTTATCTTGTTACAGTTCTGCTCAGATTTGTATGTAATGTGGAATCGTTAGTTCATTTGTTTTCATCTTAAGCTTATAGATCATGTGAATCACAGAACGATTTGAGTTGGAAGGGATGTTAAAGATCATCTCATTCCAAACACCCCTGCCGTGTCAGGGACACCTCCTACAAGACCAGGTTGCTTAAAGCCTTGTCCAGCCTGGCCTTAAACACATCCAGTGATAGAACATCCACCACTTCCCTGGGAAACCTGTTCCAGTGTCTCACCACCTCACAGTGAAGAACTTCTTTCAAATTTCTAATCTAAATCTACCTTCTTCCAATTTAAATCATTACCTCTCATCCTATCACTATGAAACAACATCTCTCCCCAGCTTTCTTGTGAAGCTTAAAGTTCATAAAAATTATTTTCTGTGCTGACGGGAGGTAGGAATCTGGCTGCTGTCTGGGCTGTTTGTGTCACTTTAGGCTGAAAATATTCAGTGATCTCCGCTGTGATTCACGTGCTACTGGTGTAATCTAAAATATGTTCAAAGGGTCTCCTATGTACATTGATACTGTATTTCCAAGAATCCAAATTGACTGAGACCCAAGGAATGTGTTTGACAAGATGTGTTTTAGGCTTGAAGTGTTCCTGTTTAGCTACAATTCAGCTACCTTCCTGCAAGTAAAACTTTTCTGGGCTTGCTTTATGTTCATATGTGATCATTAGTGTTCAAAACTCAGATTACTGTTAGCTTCCATGCTTGTGCTTGATGATGGAATTATTTTGTAACCGTGACCCAGATGAAATCACTGCTGAAGATGATAACCATCACGACAGTTGTAATCCTGTCCCTAGGTGTTAGGGGAGGTGCATGAGGTTCCCTATCCTATTGATGTCAAGCTGCAGACTCCTTTCCTTTAATTGAAATTTGGGATCTTCCTAGTATCCTGAAAGACCTCATCCTGGGTATTGGTACTGGGACACGACATTTGTAGAAAAAAGAGTGTGGTATCTTTCTACCATAATGGCAAGTAAAACCTGAGTAGGGACACACAGTGTAGTAATGTTCATATGAATGAAGTGTTCATCTTACTCTTTTGTTCAGTCTTCATCTTTCTATTAAGAACTTCATCTTCTTTACATAGAATTCAAATAAAACTTTTTTTTTTTACTAGACTTAAAAGTTCTCTCCTATCTGAATTTTCCTCTAAAAATAATTCTATTTCCAGGTTGCTGTATTTACTTCAGCAAGAAACCTCCAGCACAGAACTGAGAACAGAATGCGCAGTGGTCCTTGGAAGCCTTGCAATGGGGACAGAGAATAATGTCAAATCCCTACTAGACTGCCATATTATCCCAGCCTTATTGCAAGGTACTTTTCCCTTAATGGAACTGTGTTACTAAATGTTCCTGAAGTATTCAACTAAGCAAGGATAATGAAACTGAATAGTAGTTTTTGTCTATATTTATAGGATTACTGTCTCCAGATTTGAAGTTTATTGAAGCTTGCCTGCGATGTCTCCGTACCATTTTCATCAGTCCTGTAACTCCAGAGGATCTATTATACACAGTAAGTTGTAAGCAGATGATTATGTCCATTTAAAACCTGTTGAGTCATTGGGAGTAGAATGTCTTGTCTGCAGTAGTCATGAAGACTTGTTTGACCAACGTTAGCATTTCTCACCTATGTTTAAGGCATTTGGTACACCTAACATTTATAGCAATATTTGATGAGACAATTGACAAGGTAGTACGCTGATAAAGAAAAAAACCCTGGCTTTTCAGGTAATCTTCAGGAGTCTCTAAAGGTATTTACAGTATTGAGCCTCTAATAGTATTTACAGACACCATCATCACAGCTACACTGGCAAAGTTAGTTTCTGAAACTTAAAATTTTATCTGATGCTGTCCTCCCACTCCAGGTGTGAGGGTGCATGCTTAGCTTTTTCCTCTTCATGTGAAAGAGACTTACCTCTTAAATTTCTCTACTTCTAGTTAACATACATGCAATTTACTTTTAACTGACAGGAGAATAGAAAGTGTCCTCCACCATCTTAAATTCAGCTTGGAGCCTGGGAGTCATAAGGCTTACACTGTTGGTGCTGACACGTTAAGGTAACTGGGCAAAGCTGTTGACAGCCTCTTGGCATCTCAGACACAAAAAGCCTTTCTCAAACTCAGTCACTGTCCCTTACTACGAAGGAAGGGCAAGAAGGATTTGCATCCCTCCTTTGTCCCAGCGTAAGGGATGAGGCAAGCTGTGGCATGAAAACTACTGTACCAGCAGCCATCTCTTTCTGCTACAAACAGGGCAGTGTTGCACTAGTCTGCTGGCTGGAGGTCACTTTGTCTTCCACTGTTCACTATCTTTTTCCAGTTGTTTTTTGATTGTTCATCAAGGAAACCACTGAAGATTGTATGTGTGACCGATGAAGACACCTTTCCTGAGTGATCCGAGAATTTCTTCTTTGTGTCTTTGTTCCTTCCTTTAACTCTGTTTCATGCCTTCAGATTCCCCCAGGTTGGTCTCGTTCATAATTGTAGGGGCATCTGCTTTCTGCTCTCAGCATCCAAAGTCAGGGCTTGAGATGATGGTCTTCATTAACAATCAATACCTTTTCTGGGCGATCATTGCTCGGTAGAGACTATTAATTGCTCCCTGTTTGAAGGAGAGATTTGGTATCTTGAAGGGAGAGGAAGTGGGAGGGTATCTACAGAAATGAAAGTATTAGCATATAAATTACCATTAACATTATGGGAACAATATGCCTAATATACTGGATTTTTGCTTCATCCTTTGCTCTCTCTGCTCCATGACAGTGACATCAGAACTCTGCTACCCTGATCCTTACAGGCAAATGTGATGTTAATTAATCATAGCTACAGGAAATGATCATCTGGTGGGGATGTCTCAGTTAGCTTTAACTATAATACCCATTTTTCAATCTCCCATTCCAGTTGGACACTTGAAAGTTAAATGTTTTGTGACTATGTTTAAGGTCCTATTTCTGCAAATCAACTTTTTTTTTGCTTCTCTTGTTGGGAATAGCCAAACCCATGCTTTGAAAAGCAGTGAATGCAGATCCTTTGAAAAGAAGAGTTAATTTTCCTATCTCTTGAAAGGTATAGCCACAGCCCCCACTGCTGCAAGCTGTGTTTCACAAGGCAGCAGTTGAGAAGTTGTCTTTGCAATTAAAGGAGTAATTATGGGTCTGATCAACACTTCATGGCAGACACTTTGCTTATATATAATAACAGGAAGAGCTTAAAATTCTTATTTAGCCACCCTCCTCCTTCTTTGTTTCTGATTGCAACAGCTCCAGGGAGATTGTCACTATTTCCAAATAGCTTCAGATCTTGAATGAAAGGGCTTATTTAGCAGCCTCTCCAGTTCTGCCTTTATCAAATCCTGTTTTGAAAGGCAAGACACTAAGTTTGTCAATGGCTTTTCATTCTTGTCCAGCAGTGCTGGAGGAGACTTCTGAAATACTGGTTCCTGAGTTGTATTTAAGATAGCAACTTTTCCTAGATTTTCTTTGCAGTTTGACTTCATGGAGGATGCTGTGTCTCAAACTTTGGCCAGGACTATTTCCAAGACAAGATATTATGAATTAGCTCAATGTCTCCAAGGATGTTACAGTCACTCTAGTGATTTCAGAGGGCCTCTCTCTCTCACTTAAGAACCAGCATATACAAGTGCTTTAAAGAGAGCTGTTTAAAGAGCTTCAAAAAATACTTCTTTCTGTTTGTAATAGGTTTTGGGGAAAATAAATATAAGAATTTAATTTGAAAAAAACAACCCCATGTCATCCATGGTAACCTGAATATCTCTGCCAGCAGAAATGCTAGGTGTCAGAAGCTACATCTTTCTTTATAGACAGGAGCTTGAAGGGTAAACTGCTGCCAATTTTGAGCAATTATGTTCAGTTCCAAAGACAAAATAGTGTTCTTCAGAGGTGTGGAGATATTTGGGCTTTTTCCTATAGGAATTTAGGACCCATACTGAGAAAATGTGAAGACCCGTCCATTTGTGTATTGAGCTGAGTGAACACTGAGCTCTGAAAAAGGCCAGGCTTATTAGTGTCTGATACTGAGATCACACAGCAAGTTTGCTGCAAAGCAGTAAGCTGTATCCAGGCCTGTGCTAGGTAAATTCACCTTGTGTAGACTTCTTTCATGGAAGGTCACAGGCTTTGGTGTTGAGACCAATTTAGTGACCGGCCTGCAAATGGAAATGAGGTATGACATGGAGTCCCAGAGACAGAGAGATCTGTTGAGATGCAGATGTATGTGCAGACTTTTTTTTTTTTTTTTTTAATTTGTAAAATTATATTTGGAGGTGTTACATGCATCTAAACTATCCAGTGCAGTGTATCTAGGTGTGTTTTGGTTTGATAAACAGATTCAAGCACTAAGTCGAATCCAGTTTGACTGATAGCTGTTGTTTCAGGTCTTGCTATTTAAAACAAAATTAATGGATTCAGTGGCAGAAAACCTGTCCAGCCCATGAAAACATTCTGCATGTTTCCTTACAGGTGTTCTCAGTGGTGATCCTGTTTTCCTTCCGTGGTGGCACCCAGATACAATTTTATGGAGAAATTGCTATCTGTGGCTACTGTGCTGGTCTTGAAGGAATAGGCAGGTAGCAGGTACACTCAGTGCTGTGACTGAGTCTGTCCTTGGAGGAAGCTTGGGGAATGAAGGCGCTGCAGCAGCATGAGTTTCTCCCTGCTGTTCAGACAATCATGAATGACGTTTCAGAAATCTCACTTTTCTCAGCCTATGTGAGCTAGTAATGTTAAGTGAAAGGCATCCCTTACTGTTAAAAGTTTGAGAGAGAAAACCTAACATCACCTGGTGATCAACCAGGCTTGATGAAGGGGAGGAGGAACAATTTAGAGGACAAGGCGAGCAGGACAGAGCAGGATATGTTACACTGATTAATTACCAGGTGTTTAATGATCAGTGAAACCACACTGCAAAGTGTACACATGTTCCACCATGGCTCAGTGATAAGCAGTTACTAAAGGTGGAATCTAGGTCATCTTTTAATGCCTTGCTCCCTTCATTCCACCTGTTTGTGATGGCTGAGCCCATGTAGCAAGGCTCAATGTTCTCTGATCTGAATTGGTCCCTAGGAATGAGAATTGTAAAATGATGATTTGCTTAGAGAGCTTGAAGTTATTGGGATGAATATAAGAATTTCAGTTCTCTGACTTGGAAAAAAGAATTATAATCTTCTGTTACAAAAAAAAAAAAATAATTTAAGAACAGATCTTGCAAATTTTGTTTAAATATTAAAATGGAGCATGAAGAAAGTAGGGTAGGTATTGGGATCTAAGCAGGTAAATGCAACTGTTAATTCTCTCTTTGTGAATTCTGTTTGGATGGGCAGTACTTATGTTGCAATACATATGATGTAGAGATATTTGTCTTAAGTTACCTGTAACTAATCTTTGTTAGCAGACAACATTTTAATGGATTTCTGAATCTCATTGTTTTAACTGCAAATTAGGAGGTAGAGTCAGCCAATCATGTCACTAGTGTTGCTAGAAAGATCCTTTTTTATTTGGAAATTAAGATAAAAAAAAGTGGAATTATGTAGCCTCATACTGACAATTGTTTTGCATTTAGTTGGAAGTCACTAATGTCCACACATCTTTTTACTCTTTCTAGATTCTTTTCTGATAAACATACAAAACTTATTATAAAGGCTGGATATATTTTAGCAGAATCAAGGTGCAAAATTGGCGTGATTTTCTCACAAGTGTTAAGGAAGCACTTTTAAGCTTTTCATACCCACATTATTTCTGATGTAATGGAATAAAATGAGAAAGTGTATAAAAGATATCTCATAAGAATTTCTTCTTAAGTGTATCCTTTTATATTGCAGAATATCTAATAATACAGCTTTTTATGTATCGGTAGAATTTCAGGGTGCCACTGTTCTGTTCATTGCAAGGATTCATTAACACCTGTATGATATGTACATCATTTCTGGGGTCATGGTGTCACCAGAAATTCCCTGTCAGAATGTTTGGTATCAAAACAGCCTGGTCTCATAAATGCAGAATTAAAATGCTTTTCATCATCCAATATGAAGATCTTCCTATGCAGGAATTTACTGCTGGGCCACGATGCTGCGCTGATCAGTAAAATATTACCTTACGCAAATCACCGTGTGCCATTCTATTCCCATTCCTATAACTCTACAGCAAAGCTTCCCCACAGCTAGAGGCTCAATTTGTGTCCACTTACAGATTGGAGAGTCTTGGTAAATATATCAAAATGCAGCCCAAAATACTCCTCTGATCAATGCTGTTGAAGTTTTAGGCGAAACTGAACTAGATGTCACCGGCTACAACATGAAACAAAGTTTGCTAGTTCCTTCCGTGGTGTTAGATGCAGGGAGAGGTGTTGTGCACTCATCTGTGTTGAATAAAATAATTTAACTAAGTTTTTTTTTTTATTAAAGCTGAAAGCAATATATTTTTATTCATAAATGGGGAGATAAAAACAAGGCTATTGGAAGATATGTTCTAGTAGAATCCATGAAAAATAGCATCAGAAATCTTTACTTCTCTGGCTTCAGTTTGATTTCCATTGGCTCCTGATACAACACTTGCCTTTTTGCACTTTTTATATATTTCAAGGGCTTTCGTGGTTAATGAAGAATGATGTAAATGCTGTTCTTCTGTATTTTCACTGAAATCTAATTTTAATAAGCGATTTTACCAGTTCAAGTTTAAAAATAAACCAAGGTGAGAACCCTTTCTACTAGCTTGAGAGGAGGAGGGAAAGTCCTGTAGCCTTTTATAGGACCACTTCCGAGCTGTCAGCATTATTCAGTATTCAGATGTGCATTGGTGACATGGTAAAGGTGACAGATCATGTGAGTGAGCTCTGTATATTGTGTGACAGAAATGCAGAGCTCTACCTGCCAGTAGCTCTCTGTTAGACGAGACAACTGCACAGAGCAGTCTGTAAGAATTACCTGATTGATATGAGGGTCAAGTCTGGTTGCAAGCTAGTCACCTATGATTTACCAAATAAAATATTTGCTACTCTTCTGGCTTTCACTTTCTCCCTAAGAACCTGAATTGATATTGACATCTATAAATTCTTGCTTAGAATTTCCTGGTTAGCTGAGAGAAACCTAAATTTAAGGTAAGGAGAAAACAGAGTTACAAAGCTATATATATGTGAGTACTTATAAATTAGAACCCAACCTGTTTGGTAGGGGCAAATGTGTTTTCTTCCTGAAATAGGTTTTCTGCTTGATGACATCCCTAAAGTTTGCAATGTTCTATGGCTTTCTAGATCCTGTAGATCGGAAAACATGTTACTAACATTAGGGAACACTGTGTCTGTGCTTCTTTATTAGTGACACTTTGAATCCTTCTTAGATGAATGGGATCTCCTGTGGCTAAGGATTACTGAGCTGGTGCAGATTTTTTCATTCAGCTCACTGTGTATATTTCTTTAGTTTTGAATTCTTGTACCTATGGGGGTTGTTTGTGGTGTTGTGTTTTGTTTTGTTTTTTGCAAGACCAAGATCTCTGATAATTTCCTTAAACTTTTTAACTTTCAGACCACCATTTACATCCTTCTAGTTGTAGTTTTTGAAATAAAAGATTTCATAGTCAGTGATTTCCCTACAGGAGATTTCAGGTCTTGCATCTTACATTTTGAAGCTCCTTTTTTTAAGCTTTACTACCTCGAGGTGTCTCTTTTCCCCTTACTCTCCTGACTTACTCCTTGTTTAGTCAGGTGCACTTTATCACTGATAAGTCTTAGCTTGATTATATGTTGTGTTGAACACTAATGTGATGCGATATCTTCAGCTGCCTAAGATTTACAGAAAATTACAAGAATCTGTTTTAATGGTTGAAAAGTGTTAAACCACAGAGGATTCTTGGGTATGTCAGTTTGATTTGCTTTAACTCAAAGGAGGAGACACTTAGGAGTTTTGGGGACCTACTGTAAGATTGTAACATGCTTTTCTTGAGAACAGGGTTGGGCTGTTAGCTGCTTCAGTTTTGTTTCTTATGGAAATTTACTTCTCTACTTGGCTTGTGTCCCAAACCCTATACCCACAGTTTGTGTCACTGTAGGCTCACATCTGTCAGGGAGAGTCAAGAGACAATTCATTATGGTTATGATCATTAGTGCTATTAATTCATACTGGCAGATTTAATATCCTCTCTTGCCCTACAACCAAATCAGTTCCTTGCAGGCCTTTGGGTTCTGAAGGTGCAAATAAATAGATGTGTTTGTATGTGTGCCATGTGTAAAAGCAAATCAGCTGCAACTACTGTTGACCAGACCCTAAGAATGCTGCTTAGAATAGTTTGTCCTTTGCTTTTCCTATGCACGTAAGCACAGTGCTTACTCCAGTTTCCAGTAGCTTTCTCTGTATAGGATGCTGACATGGCAAACGAGGCTGTTGCACATTGATCCTTTCCAGTTATTGAGAAACAAGCAGTAGAACCAAGTTGGTTTTATTCCTGGTGTGTTTCTTAGCTCTCTTGTCCTATTGTTTTCTGTTGAGGATAAGAATGCTGGATTGTTGGCAGCAAAGCTTTCTAAAATAAGTCTGCTAAATTGTTTAGATTTTATATAAAAATATTTTTTAAAATTGTAAAGATTTGCTTAAT
>JANHGN010006663.1:0-28355 GCA_024605025.1 Megaceryle maxima | reverse complement strand
CAGTTAAACTTTCATGGACTTTCTGATGAAGATACGAATTTATCCCCTGCCCCCAAGTATGAATATCATCCTTCTGAAAAGAACACTTCAAAGTATTATCTTGAGTTATTTTTATTATAATATCTAATACAAAATATCTAATATGTTATAACATTTTTATTTTGTTGAAAGTATGCTGAAGTGTCTTTCAGCAGGACATCCAGTCTTTAAATGAGAAGGGTAATTTGGTGCTCTGTTTAGAGGACTTGTTAATCTCATGTGTGGTGCATTTGTTTGGGGGTTTTGGGGTGGTTTTTTTAAATAAATCCAGTAGGAATTATGTAGTCTTCAGTATTTTGTCTTTCTGTACTAACAAGTTTTGATCATTATAAGCCAGCAGTTTGCTTTTTCTCCTATTAGCTGACATTTTTTACCCTGTATCTTAATTATGAGGTGAATTTTTCAAGCTATGTTTGACTTGGAACCTTTTCTAATAGCTCTGAACCTTCCCTAATTTTTTTCAAATGGCTGCTTTAAAATAAAGAAATTGAAACAAGGTAAAGTTTTCCAGTTGGTTTTTTACCAGCAAGATACATCTAGCATTGCATTAATAGATATACATATATATATATATATATATATTTAGTCCTATCTTACTGGAGAGATGTATAAAGTATCCTTATTCCCTCCTCTGCTAATTTGTTCAGGCCTTTACATTACAGGTCTACATACTGATGTGCTCTTCATACACTTTCCTCTATTAATATTTGTGGGATTAACAACTCTATTGTGCCTTTAGCTGCTTTCTTCTTGTTCTGCAGTAATTAGACATTCCTAGGCTTCTAATGTAACTGATAGCTTGTATTCTACAAAAACCTATCTCATTCTCATACTTTTCTATCCAGTTTCTTAATATTCAGCCAAATAACTTAACAGGAAAAGACAGGATTTAAAAACTTTGCCTATTTTTCAGTATTTACATTAAGGGCCAGCAAGGTATCTCAAATGATTTAGGCAATAGGACCACATCAATAAACAGCAGAAACCTTCAAAATGGGATTTCAGTCCCCATGAGAAGAGTGAGTCTGCCAAGAGGATTGGCTGTTATTTTTCAATAAACTTTTTTTTCCTTTGATTTTGGGATTGTCCCATAGTCAGATGATTCTAGGAGTATTTTTCTCATGTGCTATATTACTACAAGTGTGCATCTTCACCACTGGTGAGATTCCTAACAAAGGGACTACAGCTTTTACAGCAGCATTGCAGATAATGGTTTCAAGGCCATACTTACGTATTTTTCCAAATGCTTGTCTTCCATTTCTCATGTAACTACTGATTTCCCTTAAGTAGACATTACTAGAAAAGAAAATAGTAATTGTATTAATTTTAGTGTCTTTAATATCTTTAATTTATATAAAATAGTTAACTTCCAGATAGACTTCAGAACCTTTACCCCCTGACTGACTTCTGGCAGGAGTGCAGCTCTTGAGCTGTGGGTTTGACTTTTTTTTCTGTGATTTTTCAATACACAGTCTTCCCTTCCTGCCGCTTTGAAGCGTATACTGTTTTCATTAGATGTCTGAAAAGTACGTGGAAGCGTTGCCAAGCAAGGTTTTTGTTGTGAAGCAAGGTGGCCTGCTATCCGTCCTCCTGATTAAGACTTCACTACCACTGCTGAGAAGAGATCTTACGGTGGCTGTGATTAGATGTTATAAAGCTAATGCACAAAAGTGTGATGGTTTTTGCTGTTGTTATCCACCCTTCGACTTCTGTGTTACTAAGCCTTTTTGTTGAGGAGGCTGGGATAGCCTAAACCTAACTTACAGTAAGTGTTTTCTGCAGTGATGGGATTCTTTAGGTGCAAGTCTTGTTCCTTTTGCATTGTTTTCCCACAAACAATGTGGTAACAGAAACGTGAAAAGAGACTGACACAGTTTAAATGTGTGCAGCTGTAGAAGGTGAAGTCAAAGACTACTATCTGAACTAAATTAGATTCTTCCTTTGGGAAGATGATAATATTTGGTCTTCCCTGTGTCAGAAAAGAGGCTATAAAGACTTCATAGCCTAACATCACTAGGCAACCCTGAAATAATACTGTTCTGTTAAACCGAGCCATGAGGAAGATCCAGCAAGAAGAAATTTGTGAATCCTTTTTGTGCAGGTGATACCTGATGTTGTTTTTAGATTAGTCTAGATTCAATTCTACTGGATGGTTCTCTCTAGAGGTTCTATTAAACTCACCTTAAAGGCTTCTGAGATCTAAATCTAAACATGTATTTCTGATTGGTTTATGTACTTAATGAGTTCCATAAAGAAAAAGTACTATTGTTCATGTTCTATACTTCCATTCTTTTGTTTTATTTGTACCTTTGTGAGGCATCACAGGTAAACCCAATATTTATGCCTATCTTAACTCCCATGTTTTTTCTTGCTTGTCTTTTTCACAAATAGTTCACAACATACCCTGTAGAAAGATAATTCCAACAAGGGAGATTATAGGCATGAAGGTGTGATACATATATTTCCATCTTTTATTCATTGTCTACATTACTTGCCAATTTTACAGAATTACTTTCTACAAGCCTATACAGTAATATAGACCAATTTTGCTTTTAAGTTAACATTTACACATAATATATATGATGTTTTTACACAGGTTCGCATGCAAGCATTGAAATGTTTCTCAGTTCTAGCCTTTGAAAACCCGCAGGTATCAATGACTCTTGTAAATGGTAAGTATAGTGCCACTGCTGCTTATTTGATGCTCAGTTTATTGACTGTCTGAATTAGAATTGCTTGGCATTCTTTTTCATTACTTGCAGTGTCGGTGGATGGAGAATTGTTACCGCAGATTTTTGTGAAGATGTTACAAAGAGATAAGCCTATTGAAATGCAGCTCACATCAGCCAAATGGTAATTTTCATCAGTAATTAGAATGAAATACTATGCAATTTAATACCTTTTAACTATTCCTTTTTAGCTTGTTGCAAAATAATGTGATCTAAAATCTTAATGCAAATAATATCTATAATTATTCTTATCTAAATCCTTGAAGAAGTGGTTCTCACATAATAATCTTAACAGCATAACTTTTGCTCTTTGCTGTACATAAACAGGAAGAAGGTAGCTGAGCAGTAGTTTTGTCAGGATGGGCATGGATTTTCACAAGCTGAACTGAACTTTTCACGAGTATCTTGAATTTTATGAGAAGTTTTACTTTGAATAGGCTATGGTCAATTGTACAGAGTATAATAAAGAAATATCATCATGCAGTATAAATTAATGTCCTTGTTGAACTGTTGGTCAGAGGACTTACTCGGGTAACTGGGGCTGTGGTGTGATGAGAACTGTATGCACTAAGATGGTGAGAGAGCAAAGTTAGTCCCTCTTTCCAACTGTTTTAGTTAACTTTAATTAAAATAGATTATTTTTTAAGCTTCATATGTTCATACGGCAGAATTAATGTTATTAATTTTATAGTTGAAATAAAAGTTTCCCTTTTGGTGTGGGCACATTTCTTTGTGTTCATATTCATAATGACTTTCTACCCTGTGACAAAATGTAACAAGTTCCATAACAGCAACACTGGGGTTATACTCCATTAGCTGGGAATTGACTCCTTTTTCCTTTTGTTGTGTTGATAATAATGGAATAAATTATTTTAGAAGGTTAAAGAAAGAAAATTATCCATTACTATTAACTACTAAAAATAAATGTAACTCAAGAGTTTGATCACTGATGTAATCTTTGATACTCTTTTATATTTTGATGGCTTCTTTTTGACTTGGATGAGTGAGTTCTCCAATTCACTTCACCAAACAATTTTGCTGACACTTGTCCCAGTGCAAATCTTGAGATTCTGTGTGAGGAACAAGTGGGATAGGTAGGATGACCTCTTCTGTAGTATTGCCAGATTATGATAACAGACCATTTGTCAAAGCAGTTATAAAGATATGTATGTGTTGGGGGTTGTTTTGGGTAATCCTGCTCCATGTGGGAGGTCCAGCTGGGGACCATCCATGTTCCCTTCCAACTAGAATTGGTCTATGGAATCTGGTTTTACTGGTTTGGTTAGGTGGCTCTTAGTGAAGAAGGCAAGTTAAATTAATTGCATTGTAGCAGTCTCAGTTCTGGTTTGTTTTATGTGCTTCTTTGAGAATTACTTTTTTACTGATCTCGGGATATAATGCAGTTAATAAGTCATAAAGGCAGGTTGGAGTTAGAAGAGTTGTTCTGGCTTTGGACTGTCTCCTTGTTTTGGGATGAATACTCCCAGGTCTATTCTTTACTGTTCTGCTTCAGATTGGAAGTAGCAGGAGTAGACAATCCCATCTTTTGCTGTTGCTTTGCAGTACTTTGGCTCAGGTGGACTTCTGAAAGCGTGAAAGAAAGTGATGTGGTGAAAAGCAAAAAAGAAAGTGGCAGGAAAATGGAAGGCAAAGAGTATCTTGAGTTTCAGATTGCATCTCTAATTAGTCTATGGGCAGTCACCCTTCTCAGTAGGTCACTCGGGGCCTTAGTTTCATGGCAGTCCTGGGTGCTTGCAAAGATCTACTGAATTTTCTTCTGTAAGTCTATTCCCTGCTAGATTCCCTACAAGTCAGACTCTCTCTCTTTTCTTTTTTCCTAATGAGGGTAGTCTTTATGTGCTTCTAAATTAGGCTTCACTCCTGCCTGGCCAACTTTGGTCAATTAATCTGCAGTTCCATTCTGGTTTATTAGTAGTGTCCTTGGAATGCAGATGTAGAAGGGGTTTTATGTATTTGTGAAGCCTTTTGTTGAATTTCTGTTTGAATCTAGACTGACATACAAAGCTATCTTAAGAAATTCCCTTTGTTTTTCAACAATTAGCATAGAACTGGAAGACTCAAGTTAATACCTCTTGATTGAAATGGCGTAAAAATCCTTCACTTGAGCAGCAGTGCTGGCATAGAGGGATGAGCAGTAAGCTTCTTGGAGAGTGATTTGCAGCTACAAGTAGAGTAATCTTTTCTACTAAAATTTCTGGAATTGCTTCTATCTAAGCCATGCTGATTTTACCTGAAGTAAGAATAGTTTTTCACGTTTGAAATAGAACTACGTTGTCTGGCAAGTAGGATCTAGCTGGGCTAAATGGCAACTGCAGTACAGATGTTTTCTTTCTCATGAAAGGAGGAGGAAATATTCAGGAATATTTCCTGCTGCCAGCTGCAAAGACTTGAACAGTAAAAGTTTATAAAATGATCTCTCTAACAGTCAAGTTTTTTTTTTTTTTTTTTTATCTTCCAAGAAATAATACATAAAAAGACTTCTAATGATAGAATTTTAGCGATGTCTGTCACTGGTGTTTGCAACAGGATCATCAATGTTATCAGAAGGTGAAAGAGCTGTCTTCAGGAAAAGAGCTCAGGAATGCAGTGAAACACAATATGGATGCAGTTTGTTAGTGTATTACTGCTTCTTGGCTGAGCAATTATAACTGACCCTATATATGCTTGTAACCTGCCCAGCTGAAAGTTGAAACATGTTCATTTTAAGTCACCTTTACTGAAAATAGGTTATTTATTTCTATAACCTATGTTAATAAGTAAAAGCCAGTTACAGTGGCTTAGTTCAAAAGCTAAACCAAAAGATACTCAACTGTTCCTTCACTGAAGGCAGAGCAGTTATCCTCCAGCTTCATTTCCCTTCCCTGTAGCAGAGCAGGTAAAACTTATAAATCGCTTAATGTAAAATATTTTTATTGGTGGGTGAACTGTTTTACATTTCTGGTAGCTTGAAGTGTGTGTGCAGGTAAATTAACAAAGCAGCTTACACATTTATCTGATGTTGTGTGTTAATACTGTAATTTGAGACCTTGGAGTTGTCATATCCACTAAGCTGTTGTCTACTACAGAGCAAAGGCTGGTTTGGTTCAGTGTCAGAGCCTTAACTGGGTCATCATTGGCAAAACTTATTCCAGCAGTGTGTTAAGTCATGCCTGTGGACAAGCATCACAGTGATGCCACATCTCCTCAGCTAATGCAGAGCTTAAATACTTTCTGACTAAGCTGTCAGACTACCAATGCTATATTGATTCTCTTCTTAACGTTGTCAGTGCTTGCTTATGTTGTGTGCAGCAGAGGACAGGTCTATGTATATTGCTCCTTTACATTAATGTGAATTGTTCATTATGAGGTTTTGGGGGTTTTTTTTGTTTGTTTGTTGTGGGGTTTTGTTTTTGTTTTGGTTTTGGTGGGTTTTTTTTTTTGGTGTGTGTGTGTTTTGTTTGTTTGTTTGGGGTTTTTTTTTGGGGGGTGTTGTTTTTGTGTGGGTTTGGTTTTTTTTTTGTACGTTGGTTTGGTTTTTGTTTGTGTGGGTTTTTTTGTTGGTAAAGAGGTTTGTGAGTTAATCAAGTTTGGTAGTTAGGCCTTTTTTAACCAGTGTGTGCTGTTATGTATTGACTGATTCTCCAGCAAGATGTTCTGTACTTGAAATCTTCTTAAAAGTATGTCTGTAGCAGTTTCTTTGTGTGCCCGAGTCTAATAAGCACAAATGTATTTAAATCAATGGTAGAATAAAGGGGGCTTACATATCATTAGTACTGTTTGTTGTTCTGCAATCTCTTACTTCAGTGCATGAAAACCAGTGATAGGTGAGCGTATGTTTTATTATGTTGTTACAGCCTTACGTCCATGTGCAGAGCCGGAGCAATACGGACAGATGATTCCTGCATCATTCTTAAGGTGAGCTGGTTGAAACAGTTTTCTGCTAAAACTTTTTTCTCAGGTAGGGCTATCCTGGCTTTATTCGTCTCATATAAAAAAGCATCACAAAATCTGTTACACTGAAGATTTCAAAGCACCAAGTTCTCCTGAGCTTTTTATTTGAAAACTTAGTTCCCTAGTTTCCCTTTATGTTGTTAAGCATTTATAGTGACATGGCTTTTCAAAGAAGTTTTAAATGAAGAATCATACTGGAAAGTCAGTATCCAGGAAAAAATATCCCAGAGTTTCACACACATCCATCTAAGGTTTGTAATTGTTTCAGTAGCCATTTGTAAGGAGCATGGAAACAACATTACTGCCTTGATCTCCGTGTATGAACACGGCACTGGTTTGTCTTTCAGTAGCTTATTTCACAAGGCTATAGTCACAACACTTGCACAATCTCCACATGGGGTCTGTCACAAGGAGATGATTTCTCAGGTTTCACAGTATTTTTGTACATTTGTCTGCTTCACACTTTGGCATGGGGAGTTACCAGAAAAACCCTGTTGTGCTAAAATGTTGGATTTAATTTTTGTACTCTGTGTGACTCTATAAGGAAATTCAGTACAGAAAACTTCATTAAATACCATAGGAATGGAATCTCTTTCTTAACAGTCACACTTCTATAGCTAGTCAAATGGGGGGGGTGAGCTGTTGATAAGCAAGCATATCAGGCAGAGATCAGATGATACTAACAGTGCTTGTTTCTCCATGAGATATTGAAATATTACTGTAGTGCTGCAGTAAGAAAACATGTTTGCTTTCTTTGCTAATTGCTCTAGCAGTCTGGCAGACTCCAAAGCTTTTAGTATGTTTTTAGCATCCTTCATTTCAGAGAATAGCACATAGTTCAGACTTACAGAAGTGCGGTTTCAATGCCTGATTTATTTTTATTTTTTCCTATGTGTGCCCCTGTACTGAGATTGAGGAGACCACGTGTGCTCTTGGTATGAGTCTAGCAAGTGAAGGGTCTAATCAGCAAAGCAGTCATTGTCAGGATTTGGTGGTATGTGACCTGAGACCCAGTAACTTTTTACAGGAGTTGTTTGTCTTTCGCTGTAAAGGCCCCTCTGTGGTGCTTAGCTCCTCTTGTGAACAGACAACTAATAACTGTATGTGTGAACACAGTGTGCTGCAAGCCCATGGCACTGCAGATAGCTGTGTGTACTGCTTAAAGCAACAAGTACTTGCCACCAAAGGCTACTGAATATATCTTCTGACTGTGGTCTGGTGCAAACCCCTGATGGCTTCTGCAAGCTTACATGTTAAACTGGAAAATTATCACCACAGTATCAAGAGTTCTCCCTTAGTCCTACTCGTGAGTAATGCTGGGGCAAGAATAGGCTGTAGGTACAACAGTATAGTAAGATATAGTAATAGATAGTAAGAAAGTATCTTCAATCCTCTGACTATCCGTGGCAGTAGAATCTGTCATATCTACAGCTTTTGATAGTGAGGTTTTGGTATCCATCGTTCCAGGTAATGACAGATGAAAAATCCATATGTCATCTGAGAGAACAGTCCATCCCTCCTGTGTTTTTATGCAAGAAAGCCCAAAATGCAATTTATTCCAGTGTTGTTAATGGCATCTGTTCTGCACAGGCATCTGGTCTTACAGCAAGTGAGGAAGCCAAGATGAATCCTTCTCCCTCATTCTCCTATTTAGCTTTTCTAAACTGTGATGCTCCAATGCTCCTGATCTTTCTTTGCTCTTCTTACAATACCTGCAAACTGAGGGTTACAATTCCACAATCCCAACCTGTTTTGCTCCTCCAAGCCTCATTCTTCTCTTGACAATCTCTTCCTTTCAGAAATCCCCAACCGTCGTCTTAACATCAGGGTACGTCCTGGTCAGGACAGGTGGGTTCCAAAACTCTTCTGCTCTGGGGAAAATAAATAGAGGCTGATGCTGTAGGCAAAGACAGTTTACTGCTGATAGCTGCCCGCTAACTGTGTGGGGCTGTGCATGCTCTGCCACGTGGGCTGAAACAATAAATGCTGTCCTTTCAAACCATTATGAAATTATTTGCTTTCCAGCCCACAGCAATGGGAGCACTTTCTCATTGAAGTTCATTCAGCACAAATAAACATTCTGAGCTGTAGACTAAATTTGCTGTAATACTTAAGAGTAGATGAAAGAGTGAGGAGAGCAGGGTGGCCCAGGACCTTGCCTTCTTGTTCAAACAACTCAGGTAACTTCTTTTCTCCTGGGGTCACTCCAGGAGCTCATAGTTTTAAGATAACACACTGTATCAGTTTGTGGTAAATCCAGTCATAAATTACTTGACCTCTGATTAACTAAACCAAAGCAATGCCCCCTTTAGTTTTCAGAAATTACTGAAGAAAAATTTAACCTGTTGCTATCAGACCTCTTAATGTGGAGGACAGTGAGGGATATGTGTTCCCATAACTGTTTATTTTTGTTCCCCGGTTTGAGTAGTGGGTTGGCCTGTAACACAAGGAAATAAAATCAGTTGAGGTGAGGAGAAGGCAGAGGAGGCTGGTAAATAATAGATTTTATGGAGGGAAAATTATTTCTCTGGCAATAACAAAGGTGACAATTTGTCCAGATAACCTGATGCCTCCCAGCAATAGCATGTGAATGATGTATTCCATTGTTACAGTCTGTTTTCAGGCTTTTATCAGCTGACCAGAAAAGGTCAGGTGTGCATTTTTGGTTCTTCATCTTAGACCTCCAATACAATCCCCTACTCCTCTGTGTTAATTATGTTGTACTAACCTGCAGGTCTAATGGAACAGTTAAAATGTGTCTTCAGAATTCTTGATTTTGTTCAGTTTTAAACATATGGTATTGCTAAAAGTTGAAAAGTATGAGATTTGTGTTTCTTGGGTGTTTGCAGCCAGTGACTTAATGTCTAGCCCTTGAATTCCAAGAAATAGCTCATTTCAGGCCATTTGGCCTTGGAAAGAATTGGGAAGTACTTTATCTTTGTGATTTAGACATGGAATTCTACTTCTTTCTTACTCAACCTGAATGTAATTTTTTTGACAGCCTATGTTAAACTTTCATGATTTTATTTGTGCTAATGTCAGTTTTAATATACTTTATGCCAGCTTGGTAATTTAAACTGATATTATTTAATCATTATGGTGCAGTTCTGAATTCTACAGATATAAAAGCATATTAATAATAGAATGCCTGAAGGCTTTTAAAGCAAGCTTTGAACAAATTTGCAGAGGTCCTAGAAATCTCACTTTCAGAGTGAGATAATTTCTGAGGGCTGCTTAACCCTCACCAGCTGTCTTCTTGGTTAAATAGTTCTGGTGAACCTTCTGAGGAAGCAGGAGATCCTCAGATGTGTCTCTGCTATTAGAACCAGTTTTCAGTGGTTCATACTGAAAGTTTTGTCTGATGTCTTAAATGACGTGCAGAGAGGAGGTGCTTTGGCTCACTAGATTAGGTGCAAGACTTGTGGATACACCTACTTTATTAATAAATGTAGGCATGTCCTGTAACTCCACTTCCTTACCTCTGGAATGGAAAGAAGATAGTTACCTATTTAATCATTTGACCAGTCAATGGATAAATGTTATTTCAGGTCCCCAAAACATATCTCTGAGAAATGTTTTCTACTAGTGTAATTCTGTTGGAAGTCAGTGTAGTTTACACAAGCAAAAGCCTTGATATTATTCTGCATTGATTTTCATATTTCTGTTTGGACAATTGGTCTTTCTAGAGTTGTGTGCTTCAGGTAAAGAAAGATATGATTAATTTGAATATTCAGAGTAGAGAAACTATGACAAAAATGTTGCCATGTGAGTGTAACCAAGGTGACAAGCAGAACAGACTTGGATTCCAAGTGAACTTCATTTCTGGTTAACCAAATATACTTCTTAGGAGTAGTCCTCCCTTCTCTACTACTCCTAGCAGCCAGCGTGGATCAAGGAAGCCCTGAGATTATTTGTGATTGCACTGTCCTTAGTCAATTCTAGATAGCAAAAAAAGGTCAATTACTTCTTGAGGGCAGCTTGGATACTTTTGGTTCATGTGTGTAGTAAGAATAAACTTCTGCAAATACGAACTTTTGAGGGGATTTATTTTTTGTTTTGTTTTTAGCTGTTGTGAAACTTCGACCAATGTTACTTGTGAGCATTGCATTCATGCTAGCTAGCTTTGACTTCATGAGAAGCTGGTTGAAAGTAGCCTACTGTGTACTTAGTAATGCCTGAACAATTTTTCTATGTATCTTTAAAAAACCCACTTTTAAACCACTAAAATCTTTTTGTCTGAAGGTACTGATCTAAAGAATATTCTTGAGAATTTCTCTAGCATAGTTGTTTGATGTTCTGTTTTTTTTCTTTGGCTTGTTGCTGAACATAGCTGAACTAAACAATGGTGGATTTTTTTTTTTTTTCTATTTTATTTTTAAACTTTTCAGACTCTGCCATGTTTGGTTCGAATGTGTAGTAAGGAGAGACTGTTGGAGGAGCGAGTAGAAGGAGCAGAAACACTGGCTTATTTGATTGAAACAGATGTGGAGCTCCAGAGAATTGCCAGCATTACTGACCACCTCATTGCCATGCTTGCGGAATACTTCAAGTATCCCAGTTCAGTGAGTGCAATCACTGATATCAAGAGGGTATGTTTCCTTGCCTGGTTCTGAAACACTGAAAAATATACAAAAATAATAATAAACGAGTCCAGAGTTATTTTTTGGTTGCTTGTTTTGTTGTGTTTGGTTTTTTTTTAATTCTATTTAAACCTTAGGTCTAAGTTCCTCTAAAAAGATGACCAGATGATTCTTGATGTTTGTAGTCCCTGAGTCTTTGCTTGCTCACTGCTTTTTCTGGAGCCTGTATTACCCAAGCTAAAATTGTTGTGCGTATCTGGAGTCTTCATCCTGTAAGAAGGGTGCTGCCATTCTTCTGTGTCAAGGATAGAGATATGGGCCATGAGTAGTTTAATATAGCTTCACCATCCAACTTTCATTACGTATTCCAGAGATAGCAATGAGACTGAGATATCTGGCAGATTTCTTTTACAGAATTCAAAAGACTTGCATTCAGGAACCAGTACGTTTCAGTTTCCTGAGAGGTAATAGTCCATGTGATGAGAAATTGATTTAATTTCTTAAGTCAGGTTTGTGAAAAATGTTAAGTTCAGAGAAGGTTCTGTCTGTTAAGCAGAAAAACATGTGGATGTTTTGTACTATTTCATATTATGAGTTATCTGCACTTCCAAGAGGTTGGATAAACAAAGACCAGATTTACCTTGGAGACCGTTTCATAGGTTCTAGGAGGTTTTATCCATGACCTTCTTTTAACAGACCTGCACACACTTTTCAAAGCACTAGTGAATCAATCAACCTCAGAAGCAATATTGGTTTTGATATTGTGCATAGGAAAATATTCATTGCCTATTCACTTCCCCTCTTACTGAGGAGGAAAATAGGTTACTGAGCCTTGTTTTATTTCTGAAACTAGGCCAAGAGGTAGACTTACTTCTCAGACTTCTATAGAAATGGGTCTGATTCTCCATGTAGAGCTGCGTTGAATTCTATGTAAAAATGCAAATTAAATATATAAAAAAATATATATTTACAGTATCAAATTAAATAAGTAGAAGGTGGTTTAGAAGTTGATTTGGGAGTAATGGGGACATTGACTGTACCATCAAAAATATGGTTAGTTTCCAAATGTGAATGGGGCAATTATAAATATTATGACATTGCTTTGAGTGTTCACAAAGTCTGTAGCAACAATCAGCTGGGAAGCCAGGGCACACACTTTGTAAAGAATGCTTTGAATTACACACCCTGTAAGGTAAGAGTTACATGAGTGAGAACTCTGCCAAATGGATTGCTCGTCTGTTTTAAATATTTTTAACAATGATATCACACATTGTGCTCTAATACAGCTGCAGCAGAGAGAATTACTCATACAGCTTAATTCTTGACAGTTATTTCAGTGCTTTGCTGCTTTAGAGCAATGAGGCTGGTGAAGGGACTGAAGGAGAAAGTCTTAGGAGGAGAGGTTGAGGGAGCTGGGGTTGTTTAGCCTGGAGGAGACTCAGGGGACTTTATCACTCTCTACAACTACCTGAAGGGAAGTTGTAGTCAGGTGGGGGTCGGGCTCTTCTCCCAGGCAACTCGTGATAGGATGAGAGGGCATGTTCTGAAACTGTTCAAAGCAGGACCAGTGCCGAACTTAGATGAGGTTGCTCAAGGCTTTGTCCAGTTGGATCTTGAAAACCACAAAAAATGGAGATGAAACAACCTCTCTGAGCAAGCTGTTCCAAAGTTTGACTGTTCTAATACTGTAGGAACCTCTCCTGTTTCAGTTTGACTGGTTTTGCTGTCTCTCCTGTCTTTGCTGTGTACCTCCATAAAGAGTCTGGCTCCAGGTTCTCCTTGTAGGTGTTGGAGGGCTGCTTTTAGGTCTCAAGGCTGCTCAGGCTTCTCTTTTGGTTGAACAAGCCAGAGTACACCCCATCTGCTCCTCCAGGTCTGCTCTCCTGGAGTTGAGGCTTTGTACTCTGCTCCATGCCTTTCTCATGTCTCTCAGGAACTTGAACACCACTATTTAATGATCCCTGCAGCTAGTGATCCCCTTAGTTATCATACTCCTAAGCAGTTTTTGCTGGTTTGTGAGCAGCCTATATCCAGTGGTGCATCACCCTAATTCACCTTTCTAGCACCTGTGTTAGGAGGTTATCTTCCAGAAACCTCCTAGACAGCTTTCATCCTACTACTGGAAGTTAACATCCACCTTAAGATAGGGGTCCTGTGATTTAGATACTGGCTGTGATTCCTGATTTTGCTTCGGTTCTCTTGATTAAACTTCCCTTGATTCTCTCCCAGGTTTTTCACTTCTGGCTTGTTCCTGTAAGTTTCTGTTGGGTAAATAAGAATAGTTTTTGACTGAATATTTTGTCTGGATAGTGTCATAACTTCATGATAATATTTTGGCCTCAAATAGTTTTAAGTTGTATTATCTGTAGCTCAGATGAGAAATTAAACATGTTCTTAACTTCAGTTATGGTATTTGGTTGATAAACACAGACATCAGCTAACGGAGCATGGCTGCCCTTGGTATGAGAGACAAATGCTCAGTTAGAAAAGCACTAGTTTACAACAAACGAGAATATGGCACCTGTAATGTTTTAATGTCTAAATGTGAGATGTGCTTTATTTAAATAGCTTGACCATGATTTGAAGCATGCCCATGAACTGCGCCAGGCTGCTTTCAAGCTCTACGCTTCCCTGGGAGCAAATGATGAAGATATCCGAAAAAAGGTGAGCCTGCAAAAAAAGTTAACAATCAGGCAAAGACACTGCTGAAAGTAAGGCTGAAAGGCAGTGCAAGAATTTGCACCCTTCCGGCCACCTCCTTTTCCTTTCTTTTTTTTTTTTTTTTTCCCTTTTTTTTTTTTTTTTCTTCCCTTCCCTCTCCATTGTGATGTAAATGATTTGAAACAAGGAAACAAGGCTCTCTTCCATCAATAGAAACTTTCAGATTGAACTTTCCTTGCATGGGATTTGAACAAAAAATAATGTCTTGCCATAACAAAATATAAAAGTAAAGTTTATTTATGCAAACAGCTTCACAGTGATGAACTAGATTCTCACAGTAAGTTGTCTTTGAAGATGTTGTGGTCCTTGCTACTCATAAACTGTGCAGGAATATTGTGGCATATGCATAATTTCTGAAACCTATGTTTTCAGCATCAGAATGTGCCTCTGTTGTCATGTATCCTATTACAAAACAAATGTTTCTTCAAAAACAAATCCTTGAAAGTCTAGTCATATTGGGAAACAAAGTAAAACCTTGTTCCATGATTCTGAACTGACCAGAGAGGCTTGCACTGCCAGAACAAAGCAGTTGGTGTGGAGGAGAACAAACTTCAAACATCACAGGAAAGAGGTTTGGTGATTGGAGCACTCATACAGTTAAAGTTATGCATGGAAAGTGGAGGGAAATTAAACAGTGAATGATCAAAAGCAGCATTTAAAAAAAAAATGTGGACTTGCAGTGTCAAACATGGCAAGTACTGGAGACAGGAGAATTTTCTGAGTTCATTTGCTGGTTAAAGGGGAAAAACGGGAGAAAGATATGGACAAAAAGGGAGGAAAACACAGTGTTGAAAATATAAGTAACGAGAAGTTTTATCAGTAAGGAACCTTTTAGGATATGCAGAAATCAAATCCATAAACTTCTCTTTTGTTGCAGGATGAACTTTTTTATTTAATAATAACAATCCTTCTTTTACATATCAAAGCATTGTTTTTAATAAGTGGTGGGTCTGTACATGACAAGTTGATTTATTATATGAAAGCCTTCTTTCATCTTGGGATTAACTCCCTTTTATCCCAGTTTTAAGTGCTTGTGCTGGCCATGTCTAAATATGGCAGATGAAGCTACTATGTGGTTTTTTTTGTCCCAGAAGGCTCTACAACATGTCTTAAGTTTGTAGTTTGTATATATTGTGTGCACTCACACAGGCTTGCTTTCATTTTAATATGACATTAAGGGTAATTCATATATATATATATATGTATATCCCTCTCGTTCCTTGATGTTTAATAAAATAATTTAGAATGCAGTAGTAGAGCACAGAATGTAGATACTTTTTTCTAAATTGTATGCAGATAGTCAACACTTTGCACCTATTCTAGGAAGAGAATGTGGCTTGCTGGTTTCAGCTGCAGATTTTATATTCAATATTGAAAATGTTGCAAACAAAAACCCAACAACCTGTGAAACGCTCATATTATTTCATTCATCCCACATTCATTCCCTTTTGCTCCAGATCATTGAGACAGAAAATATGATGGACCGTATTGTTAATGGCTTGTCTGAATCTAGTATCAAGGTGCGATTAGCTGCAGTCAGGTAGGAGGCTTTTCTGATTCCTGCAGATACTTTTGTCAGAGTCTGATGCTATACTTGTTAGAATTTCTGCTACTTTTTCGAAAGCTAATCTAAACTAATCTCTACTGGTGGAAAATTTAATGGGGGTGGGAGGAGTTATCCTGGACTAGTACAGTATCTTCTTTTTGCTATTTACAGTCTACTACTTACCAAATTCTAAGCTGGATTTTTTTTTTTAGAAGCAATGTATATATTAAAGTAATGTACATGTTAAGTGTATATGTTTAACAGTAAAGCTTTATTTTCCATTGTAGATGTTTGCACAGTTTGTCCCGTTCTGTACAGCAGCTCAGGACAAGTTTTCAGGATCATGCTGTATGGAAACCTTTAATGAAGGTCAGTAAAGTCTCAATTACTGAAGTGTTCTGTTCCAATAAAGGAGGATATGGCAGCTGTTCAATTTGTGTTCCTTTCTGTAGAATCATAATAGAACTTACCTAGAAATCAAAATTCCATGACCACCTCCTAAAGAGAGTTGTAAATCATCAAAAGCTAAGGATCAGCAAAGAGGATTGTGGTCCATGCTAGATTTGCTAGACTTTTAGCTATTGGGGGGGTGAGGTGGTGTGTGTGTGGTGCGGTGTGGTATTTTGTTGTTGTTGTTGTTGTTGTTGTTGTTTTTGGGGGGGTTGAGTAATCAGTGAATGAGACGAATTTATCCCTAATGTTTACACAGGGCACTAGAAGGACTATATCTCCTTTAATTTCAGGCTCAGACTAGATGGCACAGTTCAGACCTGGTCTATAAGCCCTACAAGAGAATTTAGATCTGTGTTTTCTCCTGTAATTCTCTACCTTCTAGATCTCATTACAGATTCTAAAACTGAGATCCAACAAGCTCAGCAAGACCTTTAAAAATACATTTTAATATAATGCAATTATCCACAAAATTAAATGACATCAAAGTGTGTAAAGTATAGATCATCCCTCATCCTGTACGTGACTGTCATTAAGTGCGTATAAATAAACAAGCTTCTCAGATTTGGCAACTTTTAGACCTAGAAAATGGGGAACAGGCATAGTCTGCTAGCAAGAAGCCTCAAAGCTTGGGCAGTGTTTGATACCCATGAGAGTCACCTGAATCTTGACTATCTGGAAGTAAAATAGCCAGACTAGTGGAAGTGATGTTGGCAAAAATGAACTGAAGAGTCTGTTAACAAGGCAGTTATGTGAGCTGATTGTCCAAAGCTTCACTCAAGAGCCTGGAAGGAAGTAAAGGATCAGGAGATCATTCAGTTATTTCTAGTGATATTTCAAGTACAACAAAGATGCCTGCTAGGCATACTACTCAGTTACATTTTTTCAGGCCTGACTTTCTCTGTTCTGCTTATGTTCTAGTTCTTGCAAGTTATGGACTTAAGAAAACTCAGATCACTTAGTTACACTGCATGCTGTCCATCTTTTTTGCTGCAGGCCAAGAAACTTTCTCAGCCTTTTACATTGCTCATGTGAATTAGAGGCCTTAAAGGATGGGCCTACTTTTTTCCACAACTTCATGGTAGAAATGATGGGGAAATTATTTTCTGACATTATACACAATACACTTACTACATGTTAAACATTCATCCTTGGATTGCATGTGCAAGTTGTGATACTAATCCATGGATGTCTAATTCATTAGTCTTCCTTGGAAGTCAAGGGAGATTTGATCATGCAATTTTTGTGCTATCACAATAGTGTAATAATACCACGATTCAGGACTCATGGTTATCACCTGAAGGGGCTTGGAGGGAATGGTTTGAATATTTTAAGAGTATGAGAAAGGCCAAGCATGAAAACATCGAACCTTTATAAATGTAAAACCCAGAAACAACAGGCTTGCTTGAAGAAGCACAACTAGCATAAAAGAGCTGTGTGAAAGAAACAAATGCAGATGTCAGACTTCTATGTAAACACAGCTGCTGGCAGTTCATTCTGATTTTTATTAAATAAGGTCTCTCCTCCAGCATGTATAGCTGTATAAGCTATGGAAGAATAATCTCTTAATCTATAGGATTTAGATATACGTACTCTAGTGTAAGCCACTGGGAATGCCATAATTGTTAGGGTTTACGATTTGCTTATTGCTCTGAAACAAAAGGTGATACAGAACAACCCCTCCATTCCACCTTTCTTTGCTGAGGGAGCAGTTGTATCCTCCAGGCCTGTTTCCTCGCTGAGTTTTCTCAGAACACGCACGGGAGATACTTTGTTTTAAGAATGTCATATACTGGTCCTGCTGGAGAAAGAGGCACAGTTAAGAGAGAGCATAACCTGTTCCAGGCTTCTTGCTTTTCTGAAAGGATGGTTGTGTGGAAATGTGCTATGCTGTGCTTTGCATGAGGTACAGAAGGGTTTGAGGAGACTCCTCCTTGAGCTTCCTCCACTTTTTTGTAAACCACAACACAGTGATGCACTGCAGGACACAGCCTGCTCTCTGTTGAGAGAATGGCTGCAGAGCTCAATTACAACTGCCAGTACATGTATGCTTATCAGAGTGGGGATCTGTTCACACTGATTTCTTTTAAATTGGACCTGAAGGCTCTCAAATCTGGCTTCCGTAAAATAACTCTGCATTGCTCCAGCTTGTCATGCAATGTGTATCATCCTCTTGAGTTGAATGAGCACTGTCTGGATCTGAACTGCTAGCATCAAAGCATCTCCTGAAGTATAGAATATCAAAGTGCAGCATAATTACAGGTAGTCCGTTTCAAAATGATCCTTTCCTTATCCTTCTAGTTAATGGAGATTCCTCATGCTCCCTTTTATGACTGCAGGTTTTACAGAATGCTCCAAATGAAATTCTCGTAGTAGCATCTTCCACGCTATGCAATCTTCTTCTGGAATTCTCTCCAAGCAAGGAGGTTAGTATTTATCCAGAAAAAAGAAGAGGTAATAGACAAAAGTAACAGTAGTTCAGTAAGATACCTTAATTGGTAGCCACTGCTTGTGAAGCAGTACAGAACTGTAATGTTAGGCAGACTGTATCTCTGAGAGCTTATGAATATAAAAAGACCCAAATAATCTGTGTACAGGGCTGTGACACTTAAATATTGTTGAATAGTTAAATATAGTCTCAAAAGAATTAGACATGAACTTTTGGAGTGTTTTACCTGTAAAACACAATTTAAAAAATTCATAAGCAAGAAAGAAACTGATAATTTGATTCATTGTCTTATAGAATTACTGCTGTAATTTTGAAAATGCTTCTATAGCTGTGTCTTATGCATTTTATTGTTCTTGAGTTCTGCAATGTCTGTGCTTCATACAGACCATACGTATCAATACTTCATAGCAGTGGAACAATTCCTTGGGTATTAAATACTTCTTAATTTCAGAAAACATTTACAAGACTTTGGTATATATGGGCTCCTACAGGGCAGTTTGGGTTACCTTGGTTTGATCAGTTGATCTGAGTGGTTTTAGTCATGTCTGTGAGACAGAAAATTAACTGAAAGTGCCAAATACAGTTCACTGGCCCCTGGGGTTTCTTGTTCGTGCTGCAGGTCACAGTCGGCAAAGTGTTTCCACTTCAAATTGGATTGAAATACTGAATTTTCTATTGGGACACATGGTTAATGTCAAAAAAAAAAAAAAAAACCAAACCCAAACAAAAACCAAACAAAAAAACATTGCCAAAATAAAACACTGCTTATGCAAAATGAAGGAATATTTAGAGATGTTAGTTTTGAAAGCTTCTATAGCCATCTATAAGATCTTTGATTTATCACCTTTTTTATTCTACATATTATTTTGAAAAAGGTATGTCAAGTACCAGTCAAGTAAATAAACAAAGCTCAAGTGGATCTGTATTTTACCCTGTAAAAGAGCTAAGTCAAAACCAATTTTGGAATGTCTCCTACCTGCTATGGCTGTGGAGAAGTTCCTAGGAGCCAGCCAGCCACCAGGCCCATGGTAGAATCACTGGCAGCTTTTTGAAGTGCACAAGTGCCTGTGGCCAGGTCAACTCAGGCACAAACTGCTGCTGCCTGGTTCTGTTATAGTCTTGCTGATGTTGTGAGATGAGCCTGTTCCTACAAAATGCAGCCTTTTTCACACATTGCTGTTTCTGAAAAATTCAACTTTTAAGTGGGTTAAAAAATGCACAACTTCCCAAAACCTCAGATATGTTTTAAGTATTCACTGCTTTTGAAGCAGGGAACACCTTACAAACTACAGCAGCATAAGTAATTGCATGAATCCTTTTAGTCCATGAGCTGTTCAGGTCATAGGTAAAACTAGTACTTCAGATTCAGTACTTCAGATACTTTCAGGTTGAAAGAAGTAGTTCCAAACTCACCTTGTATTACATTAATCAGCTGGAAAGAAAAGATGCATCTATTGATCTTTTTCCTGTCGTTTAAAGGTGTGATACTACAGGGTTAACCAGCTTGATCGAGATTGTAGCAGATGTGTGGATAGTATCACAGCAGTATATGTACATGTATATATACATACACATGTGTATAGCTGTGATGTACATGTGTACACATACACAGATATAGACAAGAATAAAACCATCTAGATCTGAGTTTTTTCATTAAAACCTACCTTTTAAAGCTCATACTTATAGGGTATGGCTTGACCGGTTCGTGTGAGTGGAATCAAATATCTTGTAAACTCAAGAGTAAGTTAGAAGCGAGACTTTTTTGAACATGCTTACGTTTGTGTATATGTCTAATTAGTCTAAGTATTTTTCCATCTCTTCATTTTAGCCTATTTTAGAATCAGGAGCCATAGAACTTCTATGTAGTTTAACACAGAGTGAAAATCTTGCCTTGCGAGTGAATGGCATTTGGGCTTTAATGGTAAGTAGAAGACACTGAAATCACTGCTTGTGATTTTTGCTTCTTAAAAAGTTTGTGGATGTAATTTAAAGAACTTGTCCGTTGTTATTAAAACTAACATAGCTGAAATCTGGCTTGTCTTTCCACTTAACTACAGAAGGAAAACAGTATCAGCCTGGAACACTTCATCAATTAGTCCATAAAATAAAATAAACTCTTCAGTTCTGATACCAGTTTGGTTGCCAAGATCATTAAGGGAAACAGTTAAGTAGTGTCAGTAGCATGCCAGGGGACAAATAAAAGCAGGTAATAACCAGGTCAGCTGTAAGATCGTGTGGAAATTTAATTTACTGTGTAGCAGTTCCTCATAAAGTATAACCTTTGCAAGATGAATTTTAGCAAGGGGAGGGATATGCTTGCAGATAATAGTCTCCTAAAAGAGTGAAAGCTCAAGTTTAAGGTAAAAAATCAAGCAAAAAAAAAAAATCTGTCTCTTTCAGAATATGGCATTTCAAGCGGAACAGAAGATCAAATCAGATATCTTAAGGGGTCTGAGTACAGAGCAGTTATTCCAGTTGCTTTCTGATTCTGATGTAAATGTTCTGATGAAAACTTTGGGATTGCTCAGGAATCTTCTATCTACTCGCCCAGTAAGTAGAACACAAACAGCTCTTCTTCTGAAAGCTGAACAAACATGCAAGACTATAAGAATTAATTCTTAATATTCTTTTATAAGACAAGTTACTTTTCGGTTTAAAATTAATGTTTGATATATTGCTAAAACTGAGGCCTTTGCATTTATCCAAGTATCGGTAACCAAATGTACAAAACAGTGTAAGAAAACATTTGAAAGATTTCTCTACATTTGCTGTAATTTAGCAATTATTATCAAATACAGAGCTAGACAGTTACATTTAATGTTCGATTCCATTGCATTTAGCTTTCAGCAAAATTATTTTCCTAAGTGTCTTTCTGTGAAACTTGTGAAACGGCAATAAGAGGGTTGAGTCAATGTGTGGAGAAGGATGTATCTTAAGGATACCCGTGTTTCTTCTTTCTCGGCACCTGAAATGTTTCTGTTCTTGTCCAACTAATTAGATAGTACTGGCTTTCTGAATTTGACTGTGGGACTGTACACTTGCAAAATGCATACATTCATTTTACACACTGAAATAAAACGGTTTGAAAATGTAAGCCCATGAATTGTTTTTGACAGGGAGAAAGAGATATTGGTGGAGGAAAAGAAAGGGGTAATCCCCTGTGAAGAACAGAGGGAAAACATGCAGCAAACATTTGGCAAGCCAACATTTTTGTGGGGGAAAAAAACCACGAAGCCTCTACTGTGCATTTATCACGTATTGTGTTTCTACCATAAAAAGGTCACTGAAAAAAATCTTCTGATATTTGTACTCGTTGAGTCTCAATAAGCTTCATAGAAAATTAGCTGTGTCTTAATGTGGAAAGATATTTAATTACCAGTCATTCATTAAATTCACCCTGAGCTCTTGACAAGAGTCTCATTATCACTTAAGGCGTTCTTCATCTGAAACTTCGTCCCAGCTTTACCTACTTTCTGTAGTGTGTTTTAGAGCCAAAACCACCATTCTCATTCTCTACCCAAAACTCACTTCAGAATAACTCATCCAGCAGCAGCTTTCAAAAGAAGTCTCATTATTTGCAATTTTAAGAAGTCCTACAAGAATCCCTAACATCTTAAAAAATTGTTCTGTGCCATGTGCTGGTAATCTCTGGTGGCTGTTTGTTGTCACTCGAATTTTGGTATCAGTTAATCCAGTAGGTCTAGTTTCATCTTTTTCTATTACTCCTAATGATAAATTTTACTCTAGTATAGGTGTTTATAGTCTGTGATCAAATGACCTTTTACCTATAAGTCTCTTGAGACACTTTTCCTAGACAATAAGTAATGTATATGGCTTATTTCACTGAACCCTCTCAGACTTTTGAAATGTGGATATCTGACCTAGTTACAGTGTTCTAGTAAGAGTAGCAAATACCAAATAAGTAACCTCAGTTTTCTTACCCCTCTCTGGTATTCCCCTGTTATCAGAAGAGAAGTGGTTCTTTCTAACTGCAGCATCATATTTAGAGCTTGTGTCCAGCAGGATTCAGTCTTCAGACTGGCCTCCATACAACTGGGAAACCAGTGTCTTTTCTACAGGTTACAGTGAAATCAGAACCAAGGCCCATATCATGCTCTCTCAAACAAGACCAGACTTCAAATGAAGAGGAATATTATGAAGTGTTTCTGCTGTGATAAATTTTTGTTTTTGGGAGACATCGCTAGGAGTCTAGGGTCTTTGTGCAATGTTGCTACTCTTTACTTAGTGTATCAAGTAGGAATGTCCCTTCCTGTCTGGAAAGTTGTGTTGATTGTATTTCATGATTGCTTTGGCAGCATATAGACCATATAATGAGCACTCATGGGAAGCAAATCATGCAAGCAGTGACCCTCATTCTGGAAGGGGAGCACAATATAGAAGTCAAAGAGCAGGTACGCTTTTGTGTTTCATGTTTCTTGGCAGAATAAAATTTGAGAAACAGCTAAGAATGCTTACTCTTCACAATGTATCATTTTTGCTTGGGATTATGATGTGCTGTGACTGTTTTACTGAGATCTATCAGATTAATAAATGTAGTACCTAGAAGAATGCTCTTCTTTCTAATGGGTTATTACAGATGTGTTTGAATTGAATTCAGAATGTTTATTTTAAAGTGGGTTTGGTAAAGAGGAGGACACTGTATGTGAGAAGAGAAGAATTAAATCTAAGGCAGTTGCATGCCAGAAAAGGGACAGTAGGAGCAAGGGAAGACAAATAAGACAGTATTTCACCCTGGGAAAGCGTCATAGTTATTTGCTCCTATAGCAGCCGTTGGAGCAGTCAGTAATGAAGAATACCACCATCTTAAGAAAATTTAAGAAAAACACTATGCAAGAGGAAAGGAAAGAGGCGGTGGCCAGTAGGAAAAAGCATCCCTGGCTTGGTGGCAGCATAAGGGGGCCAGCATACAGAGATATCTGCTACAAGGTTGCTAAAGGAAAAGTAAGACGATAGATGGGCAGAATTCAGCTGGTTAACTCTTCCAGCAGGTAAGATGGTCAGTTGGAGATCCCCCTTTCTTATTCATACAGGGTGTGTGGTGAAGAAGACTGGGGGCAGTAAAAAGCTTGGATGGCTTTGGTTTAGGATGAGTATTGGTGGCAAACAGCATGGAAAATAAGTGTAAAATTACAACTAAATCCAGACTGGTCTCAATCTCTGCTTCATGAAGAATGCGCTGAAGGCAAACAGGCCTTTTATGGCTATTCTAAGGGCAAAATTAGCAAAAAGACCCCTAAGACTCATAATAGATAGTAATTTTAGGGATACCATGGTTCTAAAATAGTCTGAGGATTAACTAATTCTGTCTTTCTAAATAGTTCTTCCTGAAAAAGCTCATGACAGGAATGACCTTCACTGCAATAGAAGGTTATTTACCTTGCCATAACTTTCAGAAGTATTTTGGAGGAGAATCAGTGTGCTTGAGAATTAGCCTTAGAAAGGGCTGGTGGACTTGAGTTTGAATATAACCTTTAAGGTTTGGGGCCTGTATACATAGAGCACTTTCTTTGTCCCTGTGATGTGATCAGCAGTTTGGTTTTATTTTAGAATTAAGTCATATGTGCAGTGCTGTCTGTCTGCATACAGGGGCCCATATTTCTAGCAGGACATCACTCAAGAGCTGATCATTCCCTAGTGTCTGCTTCTAGTCATCCCTGCATGTCCAGAAAAGATGTTTAAGTTCTTCCACAGCAGTTTGGGAAGGAATTTGTAGAGCTTCTCCCAGTGTCTCCTGAGAACCAGGAAAGCTGCCTGTGCAAGTCTCAGTGCTATGTGCATGTAGTGCCAATGTGGGACGAGTTGCTTCAAGGTTATTCCAGAATGTAGGATGGCTTCTTTAACTTGCAGGAAATAACTAGATGTGTTCAAGTTATCTCTGCAGGTAAGATGTGTGCTTAGACTTGGTGAGGGGAAAAAAAAAAAAAATTACTCTGCAAGATCAGCAGGTAGACCTCTGTTTTTCCTTTTCCTGGCCTGCAGAACTAGATGGGTATGTTTGTTCAGTTGTTTTTTTTTTTTTTCCTAGCTGCTCAGAAAGAATAGACAATGTATCTAATATTTTCTGTTTCCTCTATATTTCCATGACACATCTGAAATTTTACTCCTTGAAATGAATTAATGAATGTTGTTTGGTTTTATTTTAAATGGCAGTGACCTTTTGGTTTATTTTTGCCAGGCCTGTTCAGCCACAGCTGCTAATTCTTTGGCATTGGCCCTAGATGTAAGCAAGCTGGAAACTCTAAATTAAAGACATTAATTAAGGACATTGTTTGTCATGAGTTAAGAGTTGTCAGGGAAACTGTATAAATCATGGGATGTGATCTGTGGCCAAAAAACATTTTTCTCTCTTTCAGACATTATGTATACTTGCCAATATAGCAGATGGAACAACAGCAAAAGAACTGATTATGACCAATGATGATATCCTGCAGAAAATCAAATACTACATGGTATGGGGAATATCTCTTAAAGACTTTATGTTGGTCTTTTGCAGGAATGAAAAGAGGATGCTCCAGCATTTTTGTCTTGTAAATTATTCAGCATCATGTGCTTAACTTTCACATACCCAGTTGTGTGCTGCTCTGTATGGCAGAGGTGTACTGAGAATCTGATGAAAATGAAAATTCAGTTGTTACTTCCCTGTAAGAATGTTATAGTGACTTAAGCAATACCTGTAACAAATTTATATGGAAAACATTTCATGATCTTGGAAAAGTCACATCTTGTAGACTTCCATAAATATTTGGAAGGAAGTTATCAAATGCCACTCAAGTGCCTTATGTTACAGCACTGTCTTTGAGAGAAGCTTCAGATAAGAATTAGTCCCAGATTTGCTACCTGGTTTGTTACAGGATGAATGCCAAACTAAGTCTGAGAATTTCTGTATTTCTTCTTCTAAACTTGAGTACCATTTTTTTTTATATTTAGAGTCATTCAAATGCTAAACTTCAGCTTGCTGCCATGTTCTGTATATCTAATCTCATATGGAATGAAGAAGAAGGTAAGAGTGCTTCATTATTAATGTATATACCAGTTACTATCCCGATCAAAAGGTTAATGTTGCATAGTAATTAGTATTTCCAGTGCACAGTGGGATACAAAGCATAGAGGGGGACATCTTTATAGTTGTAATATGGAATGAATTAGAGTGGCAAGGAGAATATTGAGGCAAGTGTAGAGAGCTGTTCTGGGTCGGGAAGAGGAGACACGAGAAGAGCGTGAGTAAATAGGAGTCGCACAGTGGGATGTTTCCACCTGTAGTGTTTTCTGTAAAATCTGAAAACAATTGGAATGAAAGAGAATCTGAGGAAGAGAGCTTTCAACTCTTAAGGAAGTTACGGAAACTCATTATTGAAGGGAACAGGTTCACTGGAGAGGGTAATTGGATTAGAAATGGGATTTGTTGCAGATAAATTTTCCCTAGCATGGATGGCATGAATGGATTGGGCATTGAGACTCTTAAACCAGTTAAAGGACTTGTGGGTGGAACTGGAAGGAATGGGGAAGGCATTTGGTAAGAAAAGTCATAGCCTGGGACAGTGGAAGGTAACCAGGAGGGAGCTGAAAAATGGTGCTGCACAGGAAAATGTGTGTTTGTGTTGAGTGGTGGAGAGAGCAGATAGAGGCAGCATCTCCTTTCATCTGTTCTGCAGACATTTATTTTGGGTGACATTTCCTACAATGTAATTTGTTGTTGTAGGTTCACAAGAACGCCAAGATAAACTACGAGACATGGGAATAGTAGATATTCTACATAAATTGAGTCAGTCATCAGATCCAAATCTGTGTGACAAGTGAGTATGTAAAGAATCTGAAAAGAACATTAGAGGAAAATCTTTGCTTTTAATTAAAAAGTATCTTTTTTTTTTTTTTTTGAAATCTTTTGATGATAGAAAAATTCCAGATAAAGAACTGTCTTTGTATTGAGTTTTACACTGTACAAAGAAATTGTGATGCATGCTTATTTGAAGAGCAGGTTTTATATTGCTCAGGAATAACATACTTTACTGAAGTTCTCAGTAATATAAAGTAACTACACCAAAGATCTTGTAAACCAGTGGAGGGTCCTCTCTGAAATCTCACTGATACAGCAATGTTCGTGTAAACCTTATACTACCAGAGGGTTGGAACAATGGCAAACCATCACGTTACAGTATGAATTAAAAAGTTAATACAGCGTCACCACTGTTCTTCATCTCAGTTAAATTCTTTTAAACTAATTAAGCTCAACAGTAACTTTTCACATACCTGTTCTGCTACTGATAGTATCTACACAGATAATCCATCTTCTTCGCAAACATGTACAACCGAAATATTTTCTGATAGTTTCTCTTTTTTTGTTAACTTTTTGCAGTTGTCCCACCTACAGTTAGTAACAACCCATATTTATTTCATGAACTAAAGGAAATTATTTGACTTTTTTGGAGGAGGTCATACGTACACACACAACACAACTCAAAAAATGAGCAGTGTTTTAAAATGCATTAAGTTTGGATTTATTGTTTTTATGAAAATTATTCTGGTCTTCTTAGACATCTTTGTAGTAAAGTTAGGACTTCTCTGTTGAAAATTAATGGCAAAGTATCAATACTGAAGGTGATAATCAGGAACATATAGATAGCAATAAGAAGTCTCACAGAAAATTAGGGAAAAGCTAAATAGGGTTTTGAAACAATGAGAAATAGGAATAAAACCATGCATGTAGAAGGAAACTTGGAAGAAAAAGATAAATGATCTTCCTCTGGGTTGCTAAGTTGTATCAGAACTTGGAAAAGTCTGTTGAGTTCATAATGGAATGGTTTGGAAATATGGAGGACAAAGGAAAAACAAAGCTTCTCATTTCAGGTGGTAGGAAACACTGAATTACCTGAAGTGATGATCAACCTGTAACCCTAAAATTTTGGAAGGTTGTTTTTCTTAACAAAAATGTTGCACAATGTTACGATTGCATAAATGCCAGTGTTAGACTGGCAGTTGCTTCTTTTCTCCCTCTCACCTCATTCTGTGTTTTTGGTAGGGCCAGTATTCCTGACAGGACTAACGTGCTTCTAGTATGTTCTGAGTTACAACACCTCTTTCATTTCTCAGCTCAAAGACCTGCTTTTCATGATACATCCATATTACAGAAAAGTAATTACACTTCACAATTATTGCTCTTAAGGGGTTTTTCTAAGGTGCGTTGGTAATGAGGTTCAATATACACCTTAAGCTCCACCATACTTGAAAGTTGCTGAGTTTATGCTGAGCATCTAATATACTTGGTTAGGTCATCTTATTCTTAGGTGCAGGTTGGATTCTTAAATTGTTACAGCCCATGCAGAGCACTTCTGCACCATGGGCTAGATTCTTCCGAACTGAAGGAGCCAGCCACTCGGCTTCTTTTTAATTCACTCATTCATCCACCCACTCTTGCTGGCACAATGCATGGTCGTCTACATAAAGCTGTTGATGATAAAACCAGACCCAAATAATTAACAGGTTGTTCCTTTATTGCAGGGCGAAGACAGCACTCCAGCAGTATCTTGCATGATCAAAGACTAATTGAATCTATGGACACCCCTCATGTCTACTTAAGGAATAGCAGGAGATATTCCTGACTCCTTATATTTGCACAAGTCACCTTGGGCTGCATTTTTCTCAGGTGCAGGGAGCTGCTTTGCAGAAACAGTTTAAATGATCAGGTCTCCAGTGCACTTGAGAATTTTCTTGAGGTAGTTTCTTTACTCAGAGGACTTCTGGGGGGTTGTTTTGTTTCTTTCTTTTTTTTTCTTTTTCTTTTTCTTTTTCTTTTTTTTTTTTTTTTTTTTTTTTTTTTTTTTTGTTTCTTGTTGTTTATTATAGACGATTTTTTATTCTTTTTCCTTTTTGTT
>JANHGN010006661.1:0-13206 GCA_024605025.1 Megaceryle maxima | reverse complement strand
AAACCAACAACAAACAGAATGAGGAAATACAGGTCTTTTCTCTCTTTTTTTTTTCTTTTATATTGATTGTATTGACTTTTTTATTAGTCTTCTGAAAGTATTATAAAGTATTATAAAAGCTAGAACATATGTGTATTCAAAATGTCATCCAGTAACTCCCTGTATGTTTTCCTAACTGTCTCTGAATGCTGGACTAATTTTTATTACACTAATAAAGACTTTGGGACACAGAAGTAAAACAAAGTGTTGTGTCCAGTTCATGGATATTACAGTCAAGCCCATTATATAATCCTGCTAATAAATATATCCATCTCTTTCCAGAAGCAGTTATGTTTCTTGTGTCCACATTGTGAAAGGCTGCTCCAGAATCCTTCTCTCAAGATAGTTAGATCTTTGCTCTAATTTCCATCCAAAGCTTAGTCATGGCCAGTTTACACTCATTTATTCCTTTTCTACCATTATTCCTCTAAAGTTGATATATCTGAGAAGAATAACAATGCCATGTCTAATACAAATTCTCCCTTTTTCTGGTTTTATTTGTTCTTCATAATTAGCCATTTTGCAAAATAATACTGCCTCATTTGCAAGGCATATATTGTATGTTATTTTAACAGTGGCACAGGTTCATAAAATCGCAATCAATCTACCTTTTTATGGCAATTAGTGTAACCTGCGTGGGGATGCAAATTCCATCCTCACACAATCAAAGTTATTAAATTGTAACTCGGGAGCATGTTCATGAACAAGGGATTTCAGATGAAGCAAATATAGTTTGGGTTTAGGTTCCATTGAAAATTTCATCCAGTGTTGTGTGTGCATAGAAGCAGCCCATAGTCTTGGCTAGAGCAGTGTAATAGACCATGACAGCAATCAAAATTGGGTTGTGATGGCTCACAACGCCACCAGGAAAGATACTACTTCTACAGAGGTTTTCCTGTGGAGCTTCTGTTTCATTTGATTGCTGTTTTTCTGGAATAGTTGGGTGCTCTTACAGAATTACAGGTTGTTGCTCTTGAAGCCTTGGAGTCACCTGAAATGCTTTACCTATTTATATATGGCTACTTATATGTATTTTTTTCTAACAGTATTTTTTTCTAATAGTATTTTTCTGCTTGTGTTGCATACAGTGGTGATAAATGGACAAAAGTTATCTTGGGTAATGTCAGGAAAAAAACAGCACTGAAGTGAGAACACCGGAAAAAGAATGCAGTTTGCAAGCTCACAGAATGGACTTGATGAGCATATAGAGCATATCATGTGGTGGACAGAAATTATGGGTATGTTGTTCCCAGAGTCTTGTGATTTTATTTCTTTTTACTAGACATCATTTACTAACTCCAGTCTCCACTCAGGCAGAGAATCTCCTACAATGGTCTGTGGAGTATTATATTAATATCTAACTTTTCTTGCATCAAAGTTATTATGAAGTTAGTTTAAAATAATCCTTTTCCAGAAAATCTACTACTTTGATACTGTCTGTGATCAGATCCAAACACTTCAGGAGGGGAAAAAGGTCTACTTTCTCTAAAAAAAGTCAAAGATTAGGCTCTGAAGTTTATTATCTATTTATACTCTCCCCATTGTGTACTTAAAGAATATTTTTTTCTGTCTTAAGTACTCTTAATTCATAAGCATCTCTGTCATGGTTTAGGGTCAGGGCAGCCCCTTAGAGCTATAACAAATGCTCTCTATTAACGACCAGTATCAAACCCAACTCCCCCTGATGGTAATCACATCACCATCACTACTGATGCAGTGGAGCAGGCACCAGGAGAGTCTCAGACTAGGCCTAGCTGCAGATGGGAGCTGTGTTCAAGAGCTGGATTCTGGTACCAGATTCAGGAACACACAGATGAGGATCAAAGGCAGAATGGACAGAGTCCTCCTCCTTGGAAGAAACTGAAAGAGGACCTGAGCTAAGCTGAGCAAACTGGCAAAGAAACCAAGAGGGGTGAAACCTTCCTGATCCCTCAGCTTTATACTGAATACGATGTCTATGGGACAGAATACCTTATTGATGAGTTTGGGGTCACCTGTCCTGTCCAATTATCCCTGCAGGTGAGGCCTTTTATTTTCTGCACTCCCCAGCGTGGTACACAAGATCCCACAGTGGCCTTGGTCTGCACACAAATCCTTGGTATTAACTCTAAACACGGGTTGTTATCGCTGCTGGAAGCAGACACTGCCTGTGAAAACAGGCTGCTAACTTCAGAAAGTGCAGTTAGTTAGAAGATCTGAGCTGAAAAGTAAAATTACTGAACAGTATTAGTATTAGTTTTTGAAGTCTCTGTAAATTCCAAATCTCTTGTAACAATTTTGCTCTATGTGAGAAAGTATCATTACAAATCTGCATATCCTTCAGTTTTGCCATTAGCCTGTTTTGTAAGTTTGAAAAACAATAAACCAAATATCTGCTCTTTTTTCCCCATACTGTTTATCATGTTGTATGTAAGTCTATTTATTATTCATTCATATTTGATAAAGGATATCTCAGCCTTTTTCAGTTCCTTTTCATGAACATTTTCCCACAGCCAGAATTACTATCATGACCAGATTGTTACTGTGCTTGTAACCTTATCCATATTAAGATAGTTTACATAGCACAGTATTTTTAGTGAAGAAAGATGCCTGGATTAAATAATACATATTGCAATATTCTATAATCATAATGTTCTTTGTTTCATTCCTGACACGTTCTAATGTTGTGTTTGCTTTTTAAACACTATTACACATTAAGATATTTTTAGTAAACTATCCACTGAACTGATTTTTTTTTTTTCTGAGACAACAGAGCTGATTTACAAACTAAAAGTGTCTGTTATGTATTATTTCTGCTAATATGCCTTGTTTGTGATTCACCAACAGTGGATCTTTCTAGATTTTTTTGCATTAGAATGCCTATCCTGCTGCTCTCCTTCATTACTTATGCTTTTGATTTTGCAGTTGTACAGGTAATAGTAGATAACCGAAAATTACTGCAAGTAACAAAGACAGCACTTACCTTTCTCTGACCCATCTTTAGAATCATGGAGTCATTTAGGTTGGAAAAGACCTTAAAGATCATTGAGTCCAACCACTAACCCTACTCTACCAAGTCCACCACTAAGCCATATACCCAAACACCACATCTATATGGCTTCAGGCTTTTAAACACATCCAGGGATGGTGACTCAACCACCTCCCTGAGCAACCCCTTCCAACTCCTGATTGATAACCATTTCAGTGAATTTTTTTTTTCCTAACGTCCAATCTAAACCTCCCCTGGTGCAGCTTGAGGCCATTCCCTCTTGTTCTATCACTAGCTACTTGTGAGAAGAGACCAGTGCCTACCTCTCTACAACATCCTTTCTGGTAGCTGTAGGGAGCAATAACATCTGGCATCAAAGAGTGAGTGTCAGGAGGATGGAGTCAGATCTCTTTTCAGTGACATTCAATGATAGGACAAGGGTCAACAGGTGCAAGCTGGAACATAGGACATTCCATGTAAACATAAGGAGAAACTTTTTCAGTGAGGATGTCAGACAGGCTGCCCAGGGAGGTTGTGGAGTTTCCTTCTCTGAAGACATTCAAAACCTACCTGGATGCAATCCTCTGTGGCCTGATTTAGGTGATCCTGCTCTGTCAGGTTGGTTGGTCTAGATGATATTTCAAGGTCTGTTCCAACGCCTAACATTCTGTGATTCTGTGACATTTCAGGTGTCTTCTCTGTATACAGATGACAACAGCAACAGTGTAACAATTCTGTTACATGTGCAACTATGTAAGCTGGAACTGGGACAATCTTTAAATTTAACCTCCAACAGTTGTTTTTTCTCAAATACATCCTCTGAACATCAGTGTCTCAACCTCAGTGTGTCTCATCTCATTGTTTTTAGTCAGGTTGAAACATATGTGCTGGCACTTTGTTTTCCAAGCTAATGCGTAACTGCAGCTCTTTTCATGTAGTTTGTATGTCCAGTTCCACAAGACTCTTTTTAAGTAGAGACAACAATTATAGTTCATGTACCTGATGCCTTTCATTTTTAGTGATCATCTCTTTGAGGCCTCCTCAAAGTTCAGGTTATAAATTTGAGTATTTAATTTTGCTACAGTTTTTATATCTTCAAAGCTGCTATTCAGAATCTTTTTGATTTATTCACATAACACTCTGACATGAACTTCAGAGGAAACAAAAATTTCTATAAGTTGTTAGTATATTTTTAGGCATTTGAACAATGTATGGATTTAGAAATTTTCAGGAGATGAAGTTTTATCATATTTTTGCATCATGACAAAGCTACTTTAGTTGGTTGTTTTGAAAAATTCTGTTTAAGTGTCCTCAAGAGTCTGCACAAGATTTTGTATCGATGTTTCCAGGAACTATTCAACACTTCTTAATATATGGTTTCTGTTACTGAGGCTTCCACCCATCTTCAGAGCATATCCTTAGAAGGTAATGATATCCCTCATAAAATGACATTTGTTTTTCTCAAGTTTAAACCATTACTCCTTAAAAAGCTTCAGAAGCCTTTCCACTCCTGCCAGGTGTTCTTCCAATGTTTTATGGAAACAAATGAAGTCATCTAAATATGTGAGGATGTCTTAAATTCTCAAAATGTGGCTTAGATCATTTAGTGCCTTCTGAATAGTCCCTCAGGCACTTGCAGTATGAAAGATGTTATAAAGGACTGAAATGATTGACATGGTATCATAAAGGCATTTGGTGTTTTGTTTTTTTTTTGTTTGTTTGTTTGTTTGTTTTTTTTTTATATTAGGTTTTCTGGGTTTTTTTTTTTTGGTTGGTTTGGTTTGGTTTGTTTGTTTCTTTGCTTCTTTTTTTCTTTCCTAATTAGATGGTATCTAGATTTTCAATCAAAACCAGTAAAATATTTGGCTCTTGACATGGAGTTTGGCATGAAATGAATTTAGTAACTATCCTGTCCAGTCAATGTTTTCTATCTTCTTAGGTTAGGACTTAAGATTGTTGGGCTTGGTTTTTTTTACAATTATAACTATGTATTTTCAAGACAATGAAAATTAGCTCATCAGAGCATCCTGCAGTATGTAATTTAATCTTTTTTCAGTGCTAGATGATATATCAGAATAATTATAATTCCACATCCTAAATGCAAGTAAAACTATGGATGCAGTTCTTTGCAGTACTTGTTTCAAAAGTATTTAAGATTAACTGATGGTTAATCTTATGTATAAACAATTTCTAGTCATTATGTGACATCATCTTGCTTCGAGACCCCATTTTCAGTAGCCTTTGTCCTCATATAAGCTACACGATTTATCTGAATTTATCACTAAATATTTCATTCATAATTTACCTCATGTGAACTGTGAGAAACCTGTGAATACTGTATAATTAGATATCTTCTAATTAGCATCTTCACTGTCAAACATCTCCCGATGTGATAAATCTAATGCAAAACTACGGCCCAGAGGAATTTACAGATGATATTCTTAAAGTATGTTTTTTCTTCCACACTTGTAACTGCTTATTACTCTGGGGAACAATATTTATGATCTTACCTCATCAGAGTAACATCATTTTTTACACAGGAAAGTTCATACCTTGCAGCTGAACACTGACACCTATGACTAGGAAAAACTTAAAAGCACCTACAAAACATCAGAGCAAAGTATGATTTTATTTTCTTATGAGTCTATAACTTCCATCATGAAAAATCTATCAAATGAACGTGACATCTGACTATATCTGCAACTCATAGTTTTTGACTTAGGTAAAGGTGCTCTTGCCATCCTGAAGTTGCTTCCATCTGCTGTAGCATCCACAAAAATCATAGTATCTCAGGGCCAGATGCAGATGTAATCTGTATAATGTTGATCTAACAACTGCATCTCAGCAAGTCTTTTACTGGCAAGTAAACTGTTCTATTGATGGGTGAGTAGAAAAAGAAGAGATATGTGAATTTCCACTCAGAAATATACTATGTTTATTGGAAAACTGAAGGTAACATCTGGTGAAACAAACATAGAATCATGGAATGATAGGGCTTGGAACGGACCTCTGGGGATCATTGAGCCAAACACCCCTGCCAGGGCAGGATCACCAAGGGCAGACCACACAGGAACATATCCAGGCAGGTTTTGAAAGTCTCTAGAGGAGACTCCACAACCTGTCTGGGCAGACTGTTCCAGTGCTCTGTCGCCCTCACAGTAAAAAAAAAAAATCACAGAATCACAGAATAGTAGGGTTTGGAAGGGACTCTAAAGATCAACCCCCAAGGAAGAAGTTTTTCCTCGAGTTGAGATGGAAATTCTTGTGTTCAAGTTTGTGGCCATTACCCCTTGTGCTACCACAGGGCACCACTGAAAACAGACTGGCCTCTTCTACATGACACCCACCCTGAAGATATTTGTAAGCATTAATAAGATTCCCTCTCAGGCTTCTCTTCTCCAGACTAAACAGCCCCAGGTCTCTCAGCCTTTTCTCATTGGAGAGATATTCCAGTCCCATCATCATCCTCATAGCTCTCTGTTGGACTCTCTCTAGTATTTCCCCGTCCCTCTTTAACTGGTGAGCCCAGAACTGAACACAATAGTCCAGATGTGGTCTTACTAGGGCAGAGCAGAGGGGGAAGAGAAACTCCCTCGACCTGCTGAACACACTTTCCTCAATGTGTCCCAGTGCATTAAGAAGTGTAGTTCTTAATGAACTTGAATTAATTTCAGCTTTCTGTTCTTCAACTCTGTTCTTTTTTCCCTACTCTTCTAGAGACAAATAAACATCAAACAAAGCAGTCATTGTGTCACAGACTTACAATAGCATAGCACAACTTCTTAACAGCGATACTGTATGAATATTATTTAAAAAAATTTTAAAAAATCTGAAATTAATCTGAAAGTGTGTGCTCTTGTTGGTCAAGGTCATTATGAATTCATCTTGCTTTGAAACTGGTTACAACTACTTCTGAGTTTTTATTAAAAATATTTCTATAGTTGTGTTCTTTGATCTGTTGAATAAAGTGTTAATAAAAATGTCCCATAACACAGGACTCTGAATGGGAGCTAGGAACTTCCTTGATACATCTTCACAATTTGACTGTTAATAACTTATTCATGTATTTTTCAGCTAGGTGCAAATCCATTATTATTTCTTCTGATATGGAATATTAAACAAAGTTTTGTTAGATATACTGGGTCTACTGAATCACCTATATACAATAGAGCTGTTACAGCATCCAGAAAGGAAATGAACACACACTAGACACGGATGTTGCTTAGTGTTCATGGTGTCTATTTCTGGTCACATTATTACTGAAGTGTTAGCAAAGTGACTGTTCAGTTAGATATTCCATTGGTTTCTGTGGGTTCTAAAATTGGGCTGACTTTGTTTAAATTTTATTCTTTTCCATTTATATTTCTTTCCTTATGTTCTTTTAAACATCATTATTTTTTCCTTATTATACAAAGTACACTAATATTCTAGAGATTGCATTTAGTGGATTCAGTAGTGCCAGAGGATGGATTTCATCAACTTTCACTTACTGACAATGAACCAAGTTGTCAAAATACTCTATGAGCCATTTTTTATTTAATGTCACATGTCTGTAACTTACTTTTGGTCTTAGTCCTTTTCTAGTTTCATCCTTTAGTTTTCATGCTTTTCTTTTGTACTCACCCTTAGATAAATATATTTATCATGTCATTTAATTTTCAAATAATTAAAAGGATTACTGGTGCAGCTTTATTTGTTTTCTGATTTACTTTGTACCTGTTCTCAACATCATGGTAGTTTTCATTTGTGCTTTTACTATTGCCTGCTTTAGAAGTTTTTGAAAATTACATAACAGTAAAATTTCTAACTCCTGAGGTTCAATACAATACTAACTAATCTGGACTGCTTGAAACAAGCTTTCCTTAAGCTTCTGAAAAATATGTTTCTACAACGCAATATGATTACACCTGTAATTGGGAATTTCAGCACAGATAAGCATTCATTTTCAGAAGAATGCAGTGTGACAGCAAAGTCCTCCTCCTGTTACCTTATAAGTAATATGAAATAGCATGAATAAAAAAAATGGAAAATGGAAATATATTGGGTTTTCTTCCTTGTAAAGAAACAGAGATAGCTACCCTGATTTGCTGCTCTGTTGTTAAATGAGAGCTATTTGGTGTAAATATTTGCCAGCTGTAATTGTTTCTTGCCTAAGACAACCTCCTTTGTGTCTGACTAGTTTGGTAAGTGTATTGTGATGGGTGATCTGCATTGAGCTACGTTTATACTATGGGCACTTCCACTGTGGCCCTGTGCTAAAACTACAGGGTATTGACTTTGTGAGGATGTATACACATGAGCATTTCTGTGGAAGGAAAAATCATGGCTTTGAGAGAAGATGGTAAGAAGAGACCTGCTGGGTCTATGCACAGAACTCACTGAAGGGCCTCATAATGGAGCACAGGAAGATACTCTTTCTTCCCTGTAAATAATTACCAGATCTGCCTTTTCCCTTAGTTCTCTAAAATATCTCTGTATTGTATACATACTTTGATGTAGGGCTGAGAGGTCTTGTGAGACATGTCCTTAGGCCTAAACTTTTTGAATAGTGACTTTCAAAGCTTTTGGAAGTGTTTAAGTTCTGCTGCAGTGCTCAAGTCAAATGATATTGTGTGACTGCATATTTGCTTAAGTAAAACTCCATGTGATTCACAAAAATTTGGAAAATAATTAGTTAGTTGGAATAATTTTTGTCTAAGACGCGATATTAACAGTGGTGTGCTATGGTATATAATGTTGCTGTTATATATAAAGTGTTTCTTAAGGCTAAGGAATCAAGAAAACTTTGAATGAGATAATTGAATGTAACATAACTTCATGTACACCTCTTCAATTACCATATGTGTCTGATGTAGATTGAAGTGTAGGGTGTTTGATTAAAATAGAGAAAGAGACATCAGTAAGGAAAAGTATTTACCATAATCAGTGAAGGGTTCTTGTGGCCAAATGAAGTGCTAAAGCAATTTGTTGTAATAAAATGTATTTCCATACAGTGGGATAAGTCTTCTGGAAACAGAAATCAACACAGCCCCATTGAAGTCAGTATTTGTTCACTGGCTCCAGTAGAACAATAAGAATTTAAACCAGCCGAGAACCTAGATTGCTGTGTTTATAATAGAAACCGATTGTATTGTATACTAAAAGTGTTACAGGTGATTGTCAGATAAAGGATGGGCACACACTGACAGTCAAACACATGATCACATAACAGACATCACAGGTTAAATTTATGCTGACTTTTAAAAACGGTCTTAAAAATGTGTTGTATGATGCAGGTTGGCTAGTTTTATTGCTTCTAAGCTGAAGAACTTTGAAAATATGTGAAGCACTTTAATAATTTTCAGGCACTCTTCTGTTAAACTGGACATTCTCACAAACATTATGACTTCCAAATGGATTAATTCAGGGCACTTCAGTCTGCATATCTGTAGTAATGAAAGTATATAGACTGTTACAAATAGAAGAGCAGGACATGTTCTTTAAGTACATCTACATAAATTTTGGTATAAGAAAATATATGGATAAAAACTTTCTTCACTTTCACACAGAGTAATAGTTAAAATACTGAAAAAATTATTAAATCCTGCTAAATATGTTTTATAATAGAAATGGTAATGGAATGAAATAATATGCCTTTTTTTTTTTTTTTCCAATTCTTTCATTTTGTTCAGAAGAATTTATCTCCATGTACATTGTAGAAAATGTTTTTTCTTTAAGAAGTATTTATTAAATTTATAATGAAACTAATGAAATGGGTGTGCTGTTTAAATATGTAATTTTAATGTGATTGCACTCCTTCAAGTGTTGTGTTTTTAATGGTATTTTGTTTGGTAACTGCTAAGTGGATGTTTGTTGAATGGGAGAAGGATAATGACACATATCCACTAATACAGTGAACTCCATATACATGAAAATATATATGGTGAATATATACATGGATATTAGTGGATCCATTGATGTTAATATGCTCAGCACAACACACAAACAAATTATTAATATATGCTCACAGTATGAACCTGGCATGCATGTAGATTCCCAGCTATCCAGCCATCAGTGGGTTGATGACTTAAATTCTGACTTCTTAGGTAATGCCTGAAATTTTACACTAGCATGTTTATAGCAACAAATAAAAAAATAACATATCTCTTACTGTGGCATTCTGTTGTCTAACACATCAAATATGAATACTCGGACTATGATGAGTACTTTCAGACAAATATTAAAATCTCTGAGAAACTACTTTGTCAGTGGTGTAATACTACATATGCAGAGAATCACACTTTCCAGATGATGTCATGATCAGTTCATACCTTGTCTTTATTCTTGCTTTAACAAATTACTCGTGTATGGCTCCCATTTTTTTAGAAAGCATGCTGCTCCATATGACTTACTCTTCACCAGTGCTACATAGATTTTCCGAAGCTAGTATTCTTAATTCTTCTAAATAAAGCATCAAGTGAAACCCAAGAGAAAATCTGATGATGTAGACACTTATTTAAATAAATCCTTTGACTTCATACTGAGGCAAAAGAGGGGTACGGACAAAATACATTTTACTCTGCTCTAGTGATAGTAACCTTGAGGAAAGGGACCAAATGTCCAGCTGGGAACATTTATTCCACAAACTGCACTCTCAGAGATATTTCTGTATATGTCTACAGGGTTTCAGTATATGTTCAGACTATTTCAGCTGATCAAGTTACTGTTGCTTATCAAATTATCTGTTGTTAATTGAGCCAAGGTAATTAATATGTATACCTTCCTTCCTCTAACCTGTCATGCCTCTTTGCAAGTGAAATGAGATACCTTTTTAAAGCGGTGCTAAGCACGTTAGCCATTTGAAGGTTACAAATCATGACTAAGCTGATCAATTGACAAATGGTAACTTGTTAAATTGCAGTATATGTAGTGATGTCAGAGACAGTGACAGAGACTGTGTGTTGTATGTCTCAACATTGCTGCATCAGTGTGAGCAGACTTCAAACCACAAACTGGGTCACAGGTTAGAAGTTCCTGTTTCCTTATGAGCTCAAATACAGAACTAACTATGAAAACTGCAACCTCATCCCTCCATATGTGCCCAGACCCAGTGCTTGGAAGACCAAGGGGTCTGGAGACCCTGGAAGACCACCAAAGACCCTTCAGAGATGGTAGTGGGCATGTGTGCCACTGCCAGGTGGTGGGTGTGGTTAAGCAAAACAGTTAAGGATGAATATTCAACAGGACAACCCAATAAAAGAGTAGGAACAACCAACATGGGACAGAATGTTCTCCCACCAGACTTGGAAACAAATCGGACTGATGGGATGCCGCAGAACCTTGCTGGTAGCTATCGCAACTGACCCTTTTCTTTCTTTTCTTTGTCTCTCTCTCTTTGCTTTGCAAACTTGTTTTTGGGCAAATAAAATCACTTAGTGCTTGACTCTGTTTTGAGTCTTAATTCTGTTCCTGAGAACACAATCAAAACCTCACTCTAGTCTATAACCAGTGTGTGACACGTGATAACAATTATGTGAATAAACATTTAAAGTAATAAGACTGGAGTTAAGATTAAGTAGTTAGGCAAAAAAGGAACTAGCAAGAATTTAATTTTTAAATGGTAAGTAAGAACTGACAAGCTCAAGCATCTGGCATTAGCTTAGTAAATTACTATGTCAGTTTAGTTGGAGTAATTGTAATTGAAAAAACAAATTAATCAGAGTTAGCAATAACAGAAAGTTACATTGGGTTGCACTGCCTGTTTTTAGTCTGCAAATGCAGATACAAACAATTGCTATGCATAGCTGTAGCTATGAGCCATGCAAGCTTGAGAAAACTTCTTTGTACTTGAATACTTTGTCATTTCATTTGCCATATAATTCTACAAACAATAAAGAGAAGTTATGTTTTGTAGTTATGTCATCAGAATTATTTTGTCTGTGACATTATAGTACCTAGGCATGCTTATAAGTTCCCAGGTCGGGAGATAGCGTTTCTATAGCTTTTATTAGGATGAAGACTTTGTGGGCAGCAAACTTCTTGCAGTGCATCATGGTTTGTATACAAAGGGACTTTTTTGTATTCTCTGAATGTGAGGATTTATGTATTCCTGCAGAGGATGTATGAAAGACACTCTCACTGCAGAGCACGCTGTATCACAATGCAGTAGGTAAGTATAAATGCAGCTACTCCTTTTTTCATTGAAATAATTTTTCTTTCTTTTAACTTACAAGAAATTTGGGGCTTTACTCAATTTCATACACTTAGACAACTAGTGGTTTTTGACATGCCTTAGAGTATGGGGTCCAGTTTCCACTTTAGAGGGCCATGGGTCTGTTTGAAGGTCCTCTATTATATCTTCAAGATCTGTGCAGATATCTAGTCTACCTAGAGCTTTGTAAGTGGCACAGAATGTGTTACATGTGAGTAACTGAATTAAGTCCATAATATTATTTCCTATCTGAAATTAGACTGGAAAAACATTTTATCTTTAAACACTTTAGGAAGATGGTTCAGGTCCTGACTGGAGATACATTTCTTAGAGGTCTTTTCTGGCCTTATTGATTCTATGTTCCTTTGTAGGCTGGTATGTCTAGCTAGCTCTCACTATAGTCAAAGTGGAAATTTAATTAAGGAAGACACTGGAGTCTGGAAGAAATATTTGTCTCACCATAACAAAAACATGTAGATTTTGTCAACCGAAAAGCTTTGCAGACTAAAAACTAAAAAAAAAAAAAAAAAAAAAAGAAAAAGAATCATCTACTGTATTAGCTATGTGTCTATTGAGATGATATTTATACATAGATATCTAGTACATGCCTTCAGTCTGTCATTGAGCCCTACTTAGATTACCCTACATTTGGGTGCAAAAGATGCAGACAGAAACTACTAGAAAGAAAAGTCAGTTTAAATTAAAGGATCATTACACTACAACCTATTTTTCTAGTATAATTAATGCATTAATATATCAGGAGATTCGATTCAATGGAAGATTGGAATGAACCTTGCTATTGTTATTATTAGAAGGTTGTAAGATACTGGATAAAAGTAGTATACTTTTTGAGTTTTACCATTTCCCCATACTTTTCAAAAATATTCCCTTTACTTCCAGATTTGTTCTGAATGTAAGACAGAAACTTCCGAGAGGGTAAAATCAATCACTGAGCACAAGTTAGACTCAGACTTAACAGACATCATGACACTATTACCCAAACAACAAA